>WNYA01000823.1:53241-97979 GCA_019512145.1 Engystomops pustulosus
ATCACAAAAAGAGAAGGTGGAAGGACCACAGATTACACATTATATATTGTATCACCCCCATAACTATTACATTATAACTGCTACCTACCTCAAGTTACTGAATATACCCTATAATACGGCCCCTATGTACAAGAATATAACTACTATAATACTGCCCCATATGTACAGAATATAACTACTATAATACTGCCCCTCTGTACAGGGATAGGACACTACTATAATACTGCCCCCCTATGTCCAAGAATATAACTACTATAATACTGCCCCCTATGTACAGGGATATGACTACTATAATACTGCCCCATGTAACAGGATATAACTACTAAATACTGCCCCCTATGTACAGGGATATAATACTTAATACTGCCCCCGATGTACAGGAATATAACTACTCTAATTACTGCCCCCTATGTACAAGAATATAACTACTCTCATACTGCCCCTATGTACAGGAATATATAACTCCTTATTAATACTTGCCCCCTATGCTACAGAAAGAACTACTATATACGCCCCATATGTACAAGAATATAAAAAAAAAAAATACTAAATACTGCCCCCTATGACAGAATATAACTACTATAATACTGCCCCCTATGTACAAGAATATAACTACTATAATGACTGCCCCCCTATTGTTCAGGAATATAACTACTATAATACTGCCCCTATGTACAGGATATAACACTATAATACTGCCCCCAGTACAAGAATAACTATATAATACTGCCCCCTAGACAGGATATCACTACTATTAATAATGCCCCCTATGTACAAGAAATAACTACTATAATACTGCCCCCTATGTACAAGATATAACTACGATAATACTGCCCCCATGTAAGGAATATAACTATATAATACTGCCCCCATGTACAAGAATATAACTACTTAATACTGCCCCTATGTGCAGGAATATAAATACTATAAAATGCCCCTATGTACAGGAAATCATAACTATATAATACTGCACTCTATGTACAAGGAATATAAACTACTATAATACTGCCCCCTATGGGCAGGATATAACTACTATAATACTGCCCCCTATGTACAGGAAATAAATACTATAATACTGATCCCTATGTACAGGAAATAACTACTATAATACTGCCCCTATGTACAGGAATATAACTACTCTAATACTGCCCCCTATGTACAGGGAATATAACTACTATAATATGCCCCCTATGACAGGAATATAACTTACTATAATACTGCCACCATATGTAAGGATATAACTACTATAAATCCTGCCCTCTATGTTACAGGAATATAAATACTATAATAATGCCCCTATGTACAGGAACTATAAAATACTATATTACTTGCCCCATATGTACAGGAATATAACTACTATAATTATGCCCCCTATGTACAGGAATATAATACTATAATATGCCCCCTATGTACAGGAAAAAAAACTATAATACTGCCCCTATGTACAGGAATTATAACTACTATAATATGCCCCTATGTACAGGAAAAATACTTAATACTGCCCCTATGTACAGGAATATAACTACTATAATTACTGGCCCCTTTATGTACAGGGAAATATAATTACTATAATACTGCCCCTATGTACAGGGAATTATAACTAATTATAATACTGCCCCCCCTATGTACAGGAAATAACTATTATAACTGCCCCCCTAGTACAAGAAAGAACACTATACTACTACCCCCTATGTACAGGTTATAATTACTATAATTACTGCCCCCCTATGCTACAGGAATATAACTAATATAATACTGCCCCTATGTACAGGAAGATAACTTACTTATAATACATTTGCCCCCTATGTTACAAGAATATAACTAGCGAAATACTGCCCCCTATGTCCAGGAATATAACTACTATCATACGCCCCTTGTACAAGAATAGACTTACTATAATACGCCCCCTATGTAAAGGGACTATAACTATATAATACTGCCCCTATGTACAGGAATATAACTACTAGAATACTGCCCTATGGACAAGAAATATAAAACACTACTATAATACTGCCCCTATGTACAGGGATATACTTACTATAATAATGCCCCCATGTCAAGAATATAACTACTTAATAATGCCCCTATGTTACAGGATCTAACTACTATAATCTGCCCTATGTACAAGATATAACTACATAATACTTGACCCCCTATGTACAAGAATATAATACTATAATATTGCCCCTATGTACAGGGGATATAAAACTACTTAATACTGCCCCCCCCCTATGTACAAGATATAACTATATATACTGCCCCTATGTACAAGAATATAACTACTATAATACTAGCCCCTATGTACAGGGAATAAACTACTATAATACTGACCCCTATGTACAGGGATATAACTACTATAAGACTGCCCCTATGTAAGGAAATAACTACATATAATACTGCCCCCTGTGTTACAAGAATATAACTTACTAATAATACTTGCCCCCTATGTACAGGAATATAAAACTTATCTAATACTGCCCCTATGTAAGGGATATAACTACTAAATACTGCCCCTATGTAAGGAATATACTACTATAATATGCCCATGTACAGGATATAACTACTATAATACTGCCCTGGTATATGGGCAGTATCCGCGGCATGGACGGATCTGTGGCTCCTGCATTGTACACACCCGTGTGTGTGGGTTATCGCTTGCACAGCGCAACAATGTGGATGTTACGTGAGTCGTCATCAGCAGCGACCGGGTTGGGTAGATGTGACGGATTCCTAGTGTTTATTATGGTTACAGGTAGATTTATGTCCCAGGCGTGCTGATCAGCTCCTGGTGTGCTTATCCCGTCTTGTTTTTTATGGAGGTGACAAATTAGCGGGGCCGTATATGATAGGACAAGAAAACAGGAGGCTCCGCCCCCTTTCCCCCGCTCATCGCTATGGGACCTAGAATCCATAGGTCTCCATTATCACAAATTATATGATAAGTGGGGATGTACAGCCGTCCCTGTAACAGATCTCATTATCCTGATCAGTACAGACATCTCAGGGGCTCCGACTTAATCACAAGACTCCCCTCCTCCCTGCCATCCACCACTAGAGGGCGCTAAATGTATTACCAAACATAGGGTTGCACTGATATGGACAGCTCTGCTGACCACCCTCTGATGAGAATGAGATGACTCCTGCTGACCCCGCCCTCATAATGATAATTGAGAGACTCTGTGACCCCCGCCCTCTAATGATAATGAGAGGACTCTGCGGACCCCACCCTCTAAGATAATGAGATGGACTGTGCAATCCCCCCTAAATGATAATGAGGATTGACTCTGCGATCCCCTATAATGATAATGAGATGACTCTGCGGACCCCACCCTCTTAATGGTAATGAGATGACTCTGCTGATCCCCCACTATAAGATAAGGAGATGACTCTGCGATCCCCCCCCCCCCATTAATGATAATGAGATGACTCTTGCTGAGCAACCCTCTAATAATAATGAGGATGACTCGCTGACCCCACCCTCTAATGATAGGAGATGCTCTGCCGATCCCCCTATTGATAATGAGTGACTCTGCGAGCCCCCCTATAATGATTAATGAGAGGACTCTGCTTGACCCCACCCTCTAATAACAATGGAGAGAATCTGCAGACCCCACCCTCTAATGATAATGAGATGACTCTGTGACTCCACCCTCTAATGATAATGAGATGACATATGCGGACCCCACCCTCTCATAACAATGAGATGACTCTGCAGACCCCACCCTCTAATGATAATTGAGATGACAGGACTCTCACACTGCCCCTTCCTCATCATTTATGAAATTGGGAACAGAGTGCGGAGCACTTCCTGCTATGTCTGATTAGAAAGCTTGTTAACACAGAGAGACGGACAAATCATTATTAGTGATATTATTGTATTTACTTATACGTATACAACCAGAGACGTGTCAATAACATCACACAATCCTTCTTTCTAGGAGTTCCGGCTATATTTGTCACTATATGGGCGCGGGGGAAAGAGCCAGCTAGCCGCCACCGATAGTGAGTACAGGACCTACAGCATATACCCAGAGCTGCACTCACTATTCTCTGCTGTGGTGCAGTCACTGTGTACATACAGACATTACTTATCATGTACTGATCTGAGTTTAATCCTGATATATACCCAGAGCTGCAACTCACTATTCTGCTGCTGGTGCAGTCACTTGTGACATACATGACATTACTTATCCTGTACTGATCCTGAGTACATCTGTATTATACTCCAGAGTCGACATCATATTCTGCTGCTGCTGAGTCACTGTGTGACATACATGACATTACTTATCCTGTATGATCCTGAGTTACATCCTGTATTATACTCCAGAGCTGCACTCACTATTCTGGATGGTGCAGTCACTGTGTACATACATGACATTACTATCCTGTACTGATCCGAGTTACATCCTGGGTATTATACTCCAGAGCTGCACTCACTATTCTGCTGCTGGTGCAGTCATCTGTGTACACATAACAATACTTATACTGTCTGATCCTGAGTTACATCCTGTATTATACCAGAGCTGCACTCACTATTCTGTGCTGGTGCAGTCACTGTGTACCTACATGACATTACTTATCTGTACTGATCTGAGTTACATCTGTATTATACTCCGAGCTGCACTCACTATTCTGCTGCTGGTGCAGTCACTGTGTACTACATGACATTACTTATCCTGTACTGATCTGAGTTACTCCTGTATTATACCGAGCTCACTCAATATTCTGCTGCTGGTGCAGTCACTGTGTACATACATGACATTACTTATCCTGTGCGTGATCCTGAGTTACATCCTGTTATTTTCCCAGAGCTTGCACTCACTATTCTGCTGCGGTTGCAGTCACGTGTACATACAGACATTACTTATCCTGTACTGATCCTGAGTACATCCTGTATATACCCAGAGTGACTCACTATTTCTGCGTGGGCAGTCACTGTGAATTACATGACATTACTTATCCTGTACTGACTGAGTTACATCCTGTATTATACCGCCAGAGCTTGTACTCACATTCTGATGCTGGTGCAGTCACTGTGTACATACATGACATTACTATCCGTACTGACCTGAGTTACATCCTGTATTATACTCCAGAGCTGCACTCACTATTCTGATGATGGTGCAGTCACTGTGTACATACAGACACTATTTCTGTACTGATCCTGAGTTACATCCGTTTATTACCCCAGAGCGTGCACTCACTATTCTGCTGCTGGTGCAGTCACGTGTACATACATGACATACTATCCTGTACTGATCCTGAGTTACATCATGTATTAACTCCAGAGCTGCACTCACTATTCGCGCGCTAGTTGCAGTCACTGTGACATACATGCATTTATCCTGACTGATCCTGATTCTCTGTATCTACCAGAGTGACTCACTATCTGCTGATGGTGCAGTCACTGTGTACATACATGACATTACTTTATCCTGTACTGATCCTGAGTTCATCCTGATATACCCCAGAGCTACACTCACTATTCTGCTGCGGTGCAGTCACTGTGGACATCATGACATTACTTATCTGTACTGATCCTGAGTTACATCCTGATTACCCAGAGCTGCCACTCACTATTTCGGCTGCTGTGCAGTCAACTGTGTACAAATGACATTACTTATCTTTGTACTGATCCTGAGTTTACCTCCTGATTATACCCCAGAGCTGACTCACTATTTGCTGCTGGTGCAGTCACTGTGTACATACATGACATACTTATCTTGTACTGATCCTGGTTACATCCTGTATTATACTCCCAGAGCTGACTCACTATTCTGCTGTGCGTGCAGTCCACGTGTACATACATGACATTACTTATCCTGTACTGACCTGGTTACATCCTGTATATACCAGAGCTGCACTCACTATCTGCTGTGGTGCAGTCACTGTGTAATACAGGACATTACTTATCCTGTATGATCCTGAGTTACAATCCTGTATTATACCCCAGAGCTGCAATCACTATTCTGCTGCTGGTGCAGTCACTGTGTACATACATGACATTACTTATCCGTACTGATTCATGAGTTACATCCTGTATATATTCCAGAGCTGCACTCACTATTCTGCTGCTGGTGCAGTCACTGTGTACATACATGACATTACTTATCCTGTACTGATCCATGTTACATCCTGATATTATACTCCAGAGCTGCACAACTATTCTGCTGCTGGTGCAGTCACTGTGTACATACATGGACATTACTTATTCCTGTATGATCCTGAGTACATCCTGTATTATACCCAGAGCTGCACTCAATATTCTGTGCTGGTGCAGTCACTGTGTACATATGACATTACTTATCCTGTGTACTGATCCTGAGTTACATCCTGTATTATACTCCAGAGCTGCCACTCATTATTCTGCTGCTGGTGCAGTCACTGTGTACATACATGACATTACTTATCCTGTACTGATCCTGAGTTACATCCTGTATTATACTCCAGAGCTGCACTCACTATCTTGCTGCTGGTGCGTCATGTGTACATACATGGACATTATTTATCCTGTACGATCTGAGTTACATCCTGATTATACCCCAGAGCTGCACTCACTATTCTGCTGCTGGTGCAGTCACTGTGTACATACATGACAATACTTATCCTGTACTGATCCTGAGTACATCCTGTATTACCCCAGAGCTGCACTCACTATTCTGCTGCTGGTTGCAGTCACTGTGGAACATACATGACATATTATCCTGTACTGATCCTGAGTTACATCCTGTATTATACTCCAGAGTTGCACTCACTATTCTGATGCTGCTGCAGTCATGTGTACCATAGACATTACTTATCCGTACTGATCCTGAGTTACATCCTGTATTATACCCAGAGCTGCACTCACTATTTCTGCTGCTGGGCAGTCATGTGTAAATGCATATTACTATCTGTACTGATCCTGAGTTACATCCTGTATTATACCCAGAGCTGCACTACACTATCTGTGCTGGGCAGTCCACTGTTGTACATACATGACATTACTTAATCCTGTACTGTCCTGAGTTACATCCTGATTATACCCAGAGCTGCACTCACTATTCTGCTGTGTGCAGTCACTGTGTACATACATGACTACTTATCCTGTACGTGATCCTGAGTTACATCCTGTATTATACCCCAGAGGCTGCACTCACTATTTGCTGCTGGTGCAGTCACTGATTGTACATACATGACATACTTATCCGTGTACTGATCCTGAGTCATCCTGTTAATCTTATATGTATATAAATGAAAACATAACAACATAACATAAATGAAGCCATAAACGCTGGATAATTACAACATAATGTATATGCCAGACAAATATTACAACTCCAGGGCCAGCCACAATCACAGACCACACACTCGCTGTAGACAACAACCCCATCACAGTCCCACCACCAATAATTTGTTGTCTGGTAAATTTTTTGCTTTTTCTTTTTTATATACAATATATATTATATATATATTTTTTTTATTTTTTTTCATTAAATAACTAGAATACCCAAAAAAGACATAATAAACAGGAAATAAAAACATTAAAATAACTAACTAAATCCACGCCCATCACCCTCCCCAGACACTGGTCTAACGTCAAAGTCCAGCGCTATTCTATCCAGACCAGTCCCAGGATCATATAGTCAATCCCGCACCCCCTCCAACCAAAACCTAACACAACACCCCAAACCAACCATACCTATATACACACAAACTAACTACATAAAATACACACACTGCACACAGATCTACAAACACTTATTAAACATCAACATACAAACAACACTGCAACTAATCCTATACAACCAGACACAACTCTTGCTGGTCACCACACGACAATGACGACGAAGGGCCTAAAAGACCTCCAAATCACTGGTCTATACTCCAAACCACATTACCGAGGATAACACTAAGGAGAACTAAAAACCCTCCCCAGCCAGGCCTCTCATACCCAAACCACACCTTAAACCCAGAGAAACAGAATAAAACACTAAAAAGGCCCCTCCCAGACTACTCATTTGCTCAGTGAGTCGCCCAACCAGGGGGGGAGACACTAAGGGACCTAAAACCTCCCTGCCCAGTCCCTATACTCAAGGGCCAACTTACAGAGGGAGAGGACAGACTAAGGGACACTAGAAAGTCCCGGCCCAGCTATACTCCAGAGCAAGCCACCTCACGCGAGCGACTAAGGACCAGGAGAGAGGCCCTCCGTGCCCAGCCTCTCATACTCCGAAGCGCAATTCACCAGGAGGGAGAGGATAGGGAACTAAGGGACAAACCCTCAAGGAGAGAGCCCTCCCTGCCCAGCCTCTCATATCCAGAGAGAGCGCACCTTCACCAGGTCACCCAGAATGTTCCTAACCACCTCATCCACCGGGAGGATTTTACGCTGCGTCGATACTAACACCGTGCGTTCCACGTGTGGTACCTGACCACTAGACTGACTAGGAAAAACGTGCAGCGGTCCCGGCCACCCAGGCCTCTGAATGCTCCATAGGCCCACTCCGCATAGGAGAGACCGGCCAACCCGGGCCAATGGATGGAAGCGCCCACCCGGTTGTACACCTCTGTGTTAAAGGCACATGAAAGAGAAGTGGTCCATGCTCTCCAGCAGGCCACCGCACTCCTCCCGGGGACAACCCCTTTCCTCAGAGCTCCTACACTTCAGATTGTCCCTCACACACAGCTTTCCATGGAAGCACGCGCCAAGTCCAAGTCCCAAAACTTCAAGGGGATCCTGATTGAATTCAAAACTAAACCCACCCCCAGATCCCGACTTGGGCAATCCCTGAGGGCCAGAGGCTTCTGGAAAGGGTCAACAGAACCCTTTTGTCAAGGATTCCTCGACATGGTCCTGATCTCCCACATTCCCAGACCCCACCGGCGAATCAACTTCAGAACCGGGTGGTAGGTAAGCCGGAAGATGCCCATGCGGTGTACGGAGATCCTTCACTTGCCCCTGTCTCCCATTCCTGGAAGAAAGGCCGAAACCATCCCTTCGGAGTCAGGAGTTACCCACGGAGGAGCCTCTCTTTCCAGAGGTTTGCTACATTGATCTTAAGAAAGGTATCACTAGGAACACCACAGGGTTGACCTACACAACCCTCCTGTCTCCTCGTGCGGTAAGTAAACCTCCTCTTGATAAGGTTCAGCCTATTCCCCCATAACAGCTGGAAGAACAGACTGTAGACCGAGTCCAGAGGGGTTCTGGCAAAATGCACACAATGCCCAGATAATCAGCAATGGGAGCAGGTAAGTTTATCAAGTTCACCTTTCTGGGGTCAAAGACCAACCCTCCACTGGCCCACTTCTGGGCGGCGATCTTAAGCCTGCCGTCCCAGGTTTGCATGGGGTAATCCCCCTGGCCAAATTCGATGCCGAGAACTTTGGCAGAGTCTTGGGGCCCTGGAAGAGTGTCGGGAGATCAAACCTGGATCCCCCTCTCCCAGCCAGAGACTCTCACACTTATCCCGGTTGTCTTGGACACCAGAAGCCTCTGAGTAGCGGTCAACCTCTGACATCACCCATTGCGCCTCCCTCTCGAGGACACAAAAACGTGACATCATCGGATACGTACCACCCTAGAGTGGCTTCCGGTGCTGCCCGCTCATCCCGACTCCCACCAACGGCCCACGATCAACCCTCCTAAGGAATGGTCAATCGCGAACACGTATAAAGTGGGCTCAGAGGACAACCCTGGCGAACACCAGACCCAACCTCAAAAGAGCGGCCAATCCAACCGTTCACAAGCGGGAAACTCTCTGCCCTGCGTACAAAACCTTTGCCAATTGACAAACTCCCCGGCAGGCCATACCTCAGAAGGACAGACCAGAGGTACTCGTGGTAACCCGATCAAACGCTTTTGCCTGATCCAAGGACAGCAAGTACCCCTTCCAGTTACCAGCCCTGCCTGCTCCACTGCCTCCCGGACACAAAGCACAGCACTAAATGTACTGGGCCTGGAACAGAGCAGTGTGGGTCCCCGAAAGGAGCCGGGGGCAAACTGCACCAGCCGATTAAACAGCACCTTTGCCAAAACCTTTCTGTCCGTATTGAGAAGCGTATGGGACGCCAGTTCTCAATACGAGATCGGTCCTTACCCTTTGACAGGATGATCAGGGCAGACCTCCTCATTGACTTCGGCAGAGCGCCCGAGGGAAGACACTCATTGAATACCTCAGTCAAGAGGGGAACCAAGGCGTCCTTAAAGGTCTTATAAAACTCAGATGTTAAGCCATCCGGGCCTGCGATTTCTTGGGCGAGCCCTTCAATCGCGGCTGACTTCCTCTTCCCTGATCATCTCTGTCAAAAATCAAGAGAGGGGTTACTCCTGGCTCAGGGACAGTTTCAGCCAGGAAAGCCGACATCACATCCCGATCTAGATCCTTCCTGCCCAAGAGGTGCGAGTAGAAGGATCTGACGACCTCCAGAATCCCTGATCTGGACCTTTTCAGGGATCCCGTACTGTCAACCCGTCCTGTGACAACTTTACCATTCACTGACATCTTGCAGTTCTGTAAGGGTCGGGCGAGCGGTATTTCCGTAATCCTCTCAAAAACCAAAGATGCGTGTCTATCGTACTGACACCTCTTCAGCAAGGATTTCATCTGGAGATGTCCTCACGACTACCTCAGTCGAGACGAGTGCTCGAGTTTCCTCCTCAGGCCCTGATACAGGCGGTACCTGTCCAGGCTCCTGAGGCTCGAGAGCTGGCGGAAGAATCTCGCCACCCTTTCTTGAGCATCTCCCACCACTCTGATCACTGCTACAAAGGCCCACAAGTACTGCTAAAGCTCAAATGACTGAGTCTCCAGCAAGGTACCTGTCTGAAGAAAGTCCTCAAAGGATTGTCTGATCTCGCTTCTCCAGGAGAGAGAATTGAGCTTCCAGTAGCTCTTCCCATCCGGGGGGTCTCTGTAACATTCAGAGAAACAAAATTAACAGTGGTCGGAGAACTCCACCTCAACAACGGACACTGCTGAAGAAATGGCTTCTCCTTTAAATAAAACCTGTCTTTCTAGACCTGCAGCTAACCTATAATAGGTGAACCCGCGTGGCCTGGGGTGTGCCGGATGTGGACATCCACCAGGCGAGCCTCACTGCTATGCTATTAAGAGCGACGCTATCATAAGTAGCTTGTCTCTGGAACCTCCCTATCCTGGGACCTCGTGACAGCATTGAAGTCCCCTCCAAAGACCACCTGCCGACTTGTAAAAAGGTAGGGCTTGATCCTCATAAAGAGACACTTCCTGTCCCACTTGGACTGGGGACCATAGATGTTAATTAGGCGAGTCTTGTCCCTTCATGAGGACATCCAGGATCAGGCACCTCCCATTTCTAACTCAATAACTCGTCGGCATTCTACCGGTGCGGTAAAAAGGACCGCACTCCGCTATACGGTCGGCCGCAAGAGACCATAGGAAGGCCCGTGTCTCCATTCCCTCTAGCTTTAACACGGCCGCCAAATCTGGCAGCCTGGTCTCCTGCAAAAATAAAATGCGCTTTAACAGGCCGAGAAAATCAAAGGCCGCAAATCTAGCCGCATCAGACTTAATGCTGGCGACATTAATGGACACCCAGCGTCAACGGAGTGGGTGCGCCATCATGAGTGATTGAGTTAGACGGCTTTCTTTTTACCCTCTTCCCCCCCGAAATGCCCCCTTTTTGACCAATTGTGGTGTCCATCTCCCACACTGCTTCAGGGCAGACAAGGACCACCCCCTCATCCTCTCTCCGATCTGGGCAGTCTCCCCTCTGAGGACCCTGACTCCCCAGGGGGAGACTCGGACCCTGCAGCCCCCCGCCACAATCTGGCCTTCACCCTCAGCCCCTCCTCGCAGGAGGGAAGCTCCATCAGGGAGGATCGTTGAAAGTCGACCAGCGGGGGTCGTTGTCCTCCTTGGGTACAGTAGGAGGGAGGAGATCTCACCTCCCTCTTTTACCTTTTCTTCTTTTTGCGCGTACGTTTTTCTAGCCAGCCCTTTATCCTCATCCATACTCTCATAATGGGAGGAGTGCTGAGGACGTGGCACCTCCTCTCTCTGATCTCTGACCTCCTCATCCATACATCATCACCCTGGGCCTCAGCGACAGGTGAGGTCTCAGGAGAGGCCAGAGGTTGTCCCAGCACCCGAGTCCCCCGCTCTCTCTCCGTCGCTTCTCTAAGACGCCTTACTGGGCAGGTGTCTTTCTTCCTTTTTCACTGGCCCCTCCATTCACGCCTTGTAGTCCCTCCCCAGCAGACACCTCATGGCTTTCATCGGAGGTTACCGCATTAGGAAGGAGGAGGACAACGAGAGGGTGACCGAGTCACCACACAGGTTACACCTAATCTGCCTTACAGGATGCAGCGAGATGGCCGACCACCCCCACACAACGCCACTTCTGCACGGTGCAGTTTGCGCTAAAGAATGTGTGGGGTCACCGCACCTGTGACACAGCTTAGGCTGCCCGGTAGAAGATCAGGATCCGATCCTCCCCAGGAAGGCTGATGAAGGGATGTGGGCGACTGAGTTACCTGAAACCTCAACTTCACATGAAGGTCCAGGCCCCGACCAGATACCATACTCGTCCTTTTTCTCTGGTACTCCCAACCTCTCCATAACGATACCAGTCATGATGTTCAAAGCAAGAAGTGATTCGTTACGGGTTAAAACGGTCACTTTTTGAGTTCTTTGGCGGACACTGCTTGCACAGCAAAGTCCCGCCAATCTGGCTGTGTTCTCAGCTCATATTCGACAGAAGAACTCAAGCCCCTCGGCGAACAAGCTGACATCAAACTCGGATGTACCATAGGATGGATCAAGGCAAAGATGTCTAGCCTGAAGTCCATTCTCGCAGGCAGCTCACTACCGTGCCGAGGGGGACACACATCACTGCCCGCCACCGAAGACGGACCACATTCTACGGTGCACCCGGCCGGTTGGCGGGAAGCGCGACATGGTTCTCCCGCCTCTTTCTTCGGAAGGCAACAGGCGTGCTCTCTATCCAAAACACAATCACCTCTCCGCCCCCTACATTGATCGTCTTTCTCCCTTCTTCTAAGCCTCGGAGGGCGTTGCAAAAAAGCGTCCCCAGAGCCCAGAGACGAGGATGATGGAACCCACTTCCCCCAGCAGCGACACTGGCATACTCTAACCCTAGGGGCCGCCACTGGGGAGCAACCGGACCCAAACCCCTGCAACCCACCACATTATTAACACACACCCACCTCCAGTTACTTCAGCCCTCACCACCATCCATACCACCCCCATAAGCTGGACGTTCTCACCACTCACTCCCCCTCACACACCAACACAACATACTGAACATTCACTGCTGGACCCAGCAAACAACATTCCGGACATGACCACCTCCGAATCTTCAGGCACAAGGCCGGCGGTCCCCGCAGCGCATCGCCCAGAGGGACCACAACTCTTGTCACCACCTGTGCCTCTCGCATATCTCGCCGCTGTTATGTACTTCTCTGGGGTGTAACAGTGCCGCTGTCTTAGCCGGTGTTTAGGCGACGCTGATCTCAATTCCGTAGAATTACACATATCCCCAACCCAACACAGAATAAACTTTTTGTCTGGGAGTCCGGAAGCCTCAGCTCAGCGACCCCTCACATGCGCCGCCCTCACAAGTGATCAGACAACAGACATGAAGAGGCGCCGAGGCACCGGAGCTGACCACCGGCCGAGCTATCCCCCCCTCCCGAGGGGGACGCACCACAGCTGGATGTGTATCGCCACTGCGAGCCGCCCTCCCTGACTGTCCGGCCTTTCGGCCGATGCCTCCCTGCTCCATCCACGTACCACAAACAGAGACGGAGGCCCCGCCACATCGTGTCCACACTCGTAATCTCCCTGCCCTTGCACCGGGTCTCCACGCAAGAAAATCGGGGGGGTTTGGGTAGCAGGGACTTGCACAGTGAGCTGACCCTGCGCTTTGCCGGGGGGGTGTACAGGGAGGGGGGTAAATGATGAACGACTCTTTTGCTTGTTGCATGGTTCCTTCTTCTCTTCCTCCGGCTGCTCCCCCCAGGCTTCCTCTGGAGTGTATCACTAAAGAAAAGTTCTCATGCGCACTGGGGACTCAGCAGCCGGATCTCCGCCATGGAGGCCCTCCGCTGCCGGTGTCACTGTCCTCCCCCCGAGCGAGGTGTTACTAGCTGGCTGTCCTGCAGGGGGCCACTGCACGAGGCCTGCTGATCTCTGCAGGCCGCCAAGTGGGAACTGCTGCTCGTTATCATCATCCTCCTCTCCTCCACCTGGCTCGCAGGCTGCAACCCACACCTTTGCTCTCTGTTATCAGCATGTTGCAATCTCATCATTCAAAAATTTTCCTTGAAACGCGCCCACTTTTTCACAATAAAGTCTTTCTTTTTTAATTTATCATCTAAGTTTACAGCTATTAATCTCTACATCTTCTTTCCTCTTCGCTGTGTTCCCTGGGCGGGCACAACGCAGCTCCTCCCGGAGCCTCCTGATGGTCTTGTGTGCCTTTTCGTACTCACAGAGGTGGGCTGGACACCGGGAGGCATAGGTGCATAAGACTCCCGGGGCCCTGCACCGCCCAGCCTCCCCCGCATGGTCAGCCTTACCTGCTCGTGAGCACTCCGCTTCATCTGCCGCCTACTCACGCTCCGGGACGGAAGGACCCGACTCTCACCCGCACCATCCATGGAGCCAGCTTCTGGCTTTCTAACACTAGATCTCAGGGGGCGACAGGAGGCAGTAAGCACAGACTCCTGGTATGGATAACGTCTCACACACCTGAGTGTCTCCTAGCGCTGGCTGTAGCTGCTACCCCTGTCCCCCCGACCCTGAGACCTGAAGCAGAGCCTGGGTACTTGCGCCGCTCGGATCCTGCATGGAATTACACCATCCCCTACTCCTGGGAAGGAGGAGAGCACTGGCACCTTATGGCTGAGTCACTCTGTACTTGGAATACTATCCGGAGTCACTGGCTGCATACATGCAGAATGACTTAGCTGCAGTACACCACAGACTGCTATCTTCACAGCACAACATGACAGAGTCCTGTAATCCTGATTACTTTTGATCAAGCTGCTAGCTCCAGAGATGCATCTCACTGCATATGCTGGTGGTGGCAGTCACTGTGTACATACATGACATACTTATCCTGTGACTGATCCTGAGTACATCCTGTATTATACTCCAGAGCTGCTACTCATATCTGCTTGCTGTGCAGTCACTGTGTACATACATGACATTACTTATCCTGTATGATTCTGAGTTACATCCTGTATATACCCAGAGCTGCACTCACTATCTGCTGCTGGTGCAGTCACTGTGTACATACATGACATTACTTATCCTGTAATGATCCTGAGTTACATCCTGTATATACACAGAGCTGCACTCACTATTCTGCTGCTGGTGCAGTCACGTGTACAACATGACATTACTTATCTGTAACTGAATCCTGAGTTACATCCTGTATTACACCCAGAGCTGCACTCACTATTCTGCTGCTGGTGCAGTCACTGTGTACATAAATGACATTACTTATCTGTACTGATCCTGCGTACATTTCCTGTATTATACCCCAGAGCTGCACTCAATATTCTGCTGCTGGTGCAGTCACGTGTACATAAATGACCTTACTATCCGGTATCGATCTGAGTTACATCCTGTATTATACCCCAGCGCTGCATCATATTTGCTGCTGATGCAGTCACTGTGTACATACATGACATTACTTATCCTGTACTGATTCTGAGTTACATCCTGTAAATCTTTATTTTTATATATAAAAATGAAAAAACATAAAACAATAAACATAAATCAAGCCATAATTCTGGCAAAACAAAACAAATAATATAACCAAAACAATAATACAACAAAGAGTCTTACGAAAAATCCTGGCCAGCCAACACACACCCACCAAACAATCAGCATTAAAACAACCAAAACCTTCACACCAATCCCACCCAACCTAATATTTTTTTTATATTTTTGTTTTTCCCATAAATAACTAAAGAATACAAGCAAAAAAAAAGAAAACAGGAAATAAAAACATTAAATATAAATTAACTAACTAAATCCACGCCCATCACCCTCCCCCAGACACTGGTATCTAACGTCAAGTCTCGGCTATATAGTCCAGCCAGTGCCCAGGATCATAAGTCCAATCCGTCCACCCCCCCTCCCAACCTAACACCCTAACACCAAAACCCCAAAACCAACCAGCCTATATACACCATTAACTACATATAACTACTAAAAACACTGTACACAAAATACAAATAACATTAAACAAATCTTGACGACAACATAAATCAAAACACATAAAGCCAGGTTTGGCGCCTGCAAGCCCCTACATCACTCTCCTCAGATCACAAAAAAAATCTACTGGACCTGCCCAACACCAGGAGAGGGAGAGACAGACTAAGGGACACTAAAGGAGAACCCCCTCCAAAGGAGAGAGGCCCTCCCCGTGCCCAGCCTCTCATACTCAGAGAGCGCACCTTCACCAGGTCACCCAGAGTTCCTAACCACCTCATCCACCGGGAGGATTTTACGCTGCGTCGAACTAAACACCGTGCGTTCCACGTGTGGTACCTGACCACTAGACTACTAGAATAACGTGCACGGTCCCGCGCACCCAGGCCTCTGAATGCTCCATAGGCCCACTCCGCATAGGAGAGACCGGCCAACCGCGGCCAATGGATGGAAGCGCCCACCGGTTGTACACCTCTGTGTTAAAGGGCACTGAAGCAGGAAGTGTCCATGCTCTCAGCAGGCCACGCACTCCTCCCGGGGACAACCCCTTCCTCAGAGCTCCTACACTTCAGATTGTCCTCACACACAGTTTCCATGGAAGCAGCGCCAAGTCAGTCCCAAAACTTCAAGGGGATCCTGATGGAATTCAAAAACTCAAACCCACCCCAAGATCCCGACTTGGGCAATCCCTGAGGGCCAGAGGCTTCTGGAAATGGGTCAACAGAACCCTTTTGTCAAGGATTTCCTCGACAAGGTCCTGATCTCCCACATTCCCAGACCCCACCGGCGAATCACCTTCAGAACCGGGGTAGCGTAAGCGCGAAGAGCCATGCGGTGTGACGAGATCCTTCACTGCTCTCTGTTCCCATTCCTGGAAGAAAGGCCGAAACCATCCCCTGCAGGAGTATACCCACGGAGGAGCCCTCTCTTTCCAGAGGTTTGCACATTGATCTTAAGAAAGGTATTCAACTAGGAACACCACAGGGTTGACCATACACAACCCTCCTTTCTCCTCGTGCGGTAAGTAACCTCCCTCTGATAGGTTCAGCTATTCCCCCATAACAGCTGGAAGAACAGACTGTAGACCGAGTCCAGAGGGGTTCTGGAACATGCACACAATGCCCAGATAAACAGCAAGGGAGCAGGTAAGTTTTAATCAGTTCACCCTTTCCTGAGGGTCAAAGACCAACCCTTCCACTGGTCCCATCTGAGCGGCGATCTTAAGCCTGCCGTCCCAGTTTTGCATGGGGTAATCCCCCTGGCCCAATTCGATGCCGAGAACTTTGCAGAGTCCTGGGCCCTGAGGAGTGTCCGGGAGATCAAAGCCTGGATCCCCCTCTCCCAGCCAGAGACTCCACACTTATCCCGGTTGATCTTGGACCCAGAAGCTCTGAGTAGCGGTCAACCTCTGACATCACCCATTGCGCCTCCCCTCCGAGGACACAAAGGTGACATCATCGACGCTACCACCCTTAGAGGCTTCGCGTGCTGCCCGTCCATCCCGACTCCCACAACGGCCCACGATCAACCCTCCTAGGAATGGGTCAATCGCGAACACGTATAAAGTGGGCTCAGAGGACAACCCTGGCGAACACCAGACCAACCTCAAAGAGCGGCCAATCCAACCGTTCACAAGCGGGAAACTCTTGCCCCTGCGTACAAAACCTTTAGCCAATTGACAAACTCCCCCGGCAGGCCATACCTCAGAAGGACAGACCAGGTACTCGTGGTTAACCCGATCAAACGCTTTTGCTGATCCAAGGACAGCAAGTACCCCTTCCAGTTACCACCAGCCCTGCCCTGCTCCACTGCCTCCCGACACAAAACACAGCACTAAATGTACTGCGGCCTGGCAGAACAGAGCAGTGCTGGGTCCCGAAAGGAGCCGGGGCGCAAACTGACACAGCCGATATTAAACGCACCTTGCCAAAACCTTTCTGTCCGTATTGAGAAGCGCTATGGGACGCCAGTTCAATACGAGATCGGTCCTTACCCTTGACAGAATGATCAGGGCAGACCTCCTCATTGAATTCGGCAGAGCGCCCGAGGAAGACACTCATTAATACCTCGTCAAGAGGGGAACCAAGGCGTCTAAAGGTCTTAAAACTCAGATGTTAAGCCATCCGGACCTGGCGATTTCTTGGGCGAGCCCTTCAATCGCCGGCTGACTTCCTCTTCCCTGATCATCTCTGTCAAACATCAAGAGAGGGGTTACTCCTGGCTCAGGGACAGTTTCAGCCAGGAAAGCCGACATCACATCCCGATCTAGATCTTCCTGCCCAAGAGGTGCTAGAGTAGAAGGATCTGACGACTCCAGAATCCCTGATCGGACTTTTCAGGGATCCCGTACTGTCAACCAGCCGTGACAACTTTACCATTCACTGACATCTTGCAGTTTCTGTAGGGTTGGGCGAGGGTATTTCCCGTAATCCCTCTCAAAAACCAAAGATGCGTGTCTATGTACTGACACCTCTTCAGCAAGGATTCACTCGGAGATGTCCTCACGACTACCTCCAGTCGAGACGAGATGCTGAGTTTCTCTCAGGCCCTGATACAGGCGGTACCTGTCCAGGTCTGAGCTCGAGAGCTGGGGAAGAATCTCGCCACCCTTTTCTTGAGATCTCCCACCACTCTGACTTACTGCTACAGCCCAGCAATGGTACTGGCTCTGAAGAAAGTCCTCAAAGGATTGTCTGATCTCCGCTTCTTCCAGGAGAGAAGAATTGAGCTTCCAGTAGCCTCTTCCCACCGGGGGGTCTCTGTAACATTCAGAGAAAACAAAATTAAACAGTGGTCGGAGAACTCCACCTCAACAAAGGACACGCTGAAGAATGGCTCTCCTTTAAATAAAACCTGTCTATTCTAGACCTCAGCTACCCCTATAATAGGTGAACCCCGGTGGCCTGGGGTGTGCCGGATGTGGACATCCACCAGGCGAGCCTCACTAGCTATGCTATTAAGCGACGCTATCATAAGTCAGCTTGTCTCTGGAACCTCCCCTATCCTGGGACCTCGTGACAGCATGAAGTCCCCTCCAAAGACCCTGCCGACTTGTAAAAGGTAGGGCTTGATCCTCATAAAGAGAACTTCTGTCCACTTGGATGGGGACCATAGATGTTAATTAGGCGAAGAGTTCTTGTCCCTCATGAGGACATCCAGGATCAGGCACCTCCCCATTTCTAACTCAATAACTCGTCGGCATTCTACCGGTGGGTAAAAAGGACGCCACTCGATACGGCGGCCGCAAGAGACCAATAGGAAGGCCCGTGTCTCCATTCCCTCTTAGCTTTAAACAAGGCCGCCAAATCTGGCAGCCGGTCTCTGCAAAAATAAAATGTCGGCTTCAACACGGCCGAGAAAATCAAAGGCCGCAAATCTAGCCGCCATGAGATTAATGCTGGCGACATTAATGGACGCCAGCGTCAACGGAGTGGGTGCCGCCAATGAGTGATTGAGTTAGACGGCTTTTTCTTACTCCCTCCCCCCTCTACTGTCCTCTGAGGATGATCCTTTTCCCTCAGAATTGGGGCAACTTCTCTTAATGAAATTGGGTGTCCATATGTTACTGGCCCCAAGGACCCACCCGGACCCACCTCTCCCTCGTCCTTGTCTCCTGACTCTGAGTCAGTCCCACTCTGAGGACCCAGCATCCCAGAGGATAAGACTCGGCGCCCCCTGCAGGCTGCTCCGCCGCCACCTCCAGAACCCCACCCTCAGTCTCTCCCGAGGAGGCGATCTCATCGAGGGTGAGGAACCGGTTGGAAAGCTCAACCAGAGGGAGGAAGTTTTCCTTCCTAGGTACACTTAGATACGCCGGTTTTTTCTTTTTCTGCTTGCGCTTATTTTCTAGCAAAACTGTTATCCTCATCCATACTCTCATAATGGGAGGACGTGGAGGACATGGCACCTTTCCCGGCTCCATCTCCTGACCTCCTCATCCAACTCATCATCCCTCAGGGCCTCAGTAGCAAGACCAGCCTCTGAGGAAGGACCAAGGGTCACCCCAGCAACCTGAGGCTTCCCCAGGTCTCTCCCTTTGTTGGCTTCAAGCCGCCTCAACTGAGAGGTGATATTCTTGCTTTTCTTCACAGGCTCCTCCACCTCTGCTGGTACCTTCCCCAGCAAGAAGCACTCATGGCTCTCCTCACTGGGGTCACAACCGCATTGGCAAAGGAGCGAGGACAACGGCTGAAAGGGTGACCGAGCTACCACAAAGTACACACTAATGTCCTTACAGGATGCAGCGAGATGAACTAGCCCACCACACAAAGCGCACTTCTGCACTTGGCAGCTGGGCTAAAGTGTGTGGGGTCACCGCACTGTGACAGACCTTCGGCTGCCCCTGGTAGAGAAAATCAGGATTCTGTCCGCCCAAGAAAGGCTGAGAAGGAATGTGGGCACTGTGCCGCCTGAACACTTCAACTTCATCATGAAGGTCCAGGCTCCAACCAAATGCCAAATTCATCCGGTTTTTCTGGGGTACCTGTACAACCTCACCATAACGACTGAGCCAAGTCATGATGTCCATGCAAGAAAGTGACTTGTTACGGGTCAAAACGGTCACTTCTTGACTGTGTTTTGGCGAGAACATGCTTGCCAAGCAAAGTCTCGCCATGCGGCTCGTTCTTTGCCAGCTCATAATTCGACCAGAAGAGCTCTAGCCCTCGGCCGAACAAAGCTGACATCGAACTCCGGAGTACCATAAGGATGTATCAGGGCAAAGATGTCACTAGCCCTGAAGTTCATTTCAGGAGGAGCCCACCACCTTGACCTGGGTGGGCATGCGTCACTGCCCCTCCAGCGAAGACGAACCACATTCACGGGCAGTCCGGGCCGGTTGTGGGTAAAGACATACAGTCTCTCCCCCCTTTTCTCTTGGAAGGCTGCCAGGCCATGCCTGTCTGTCCAGAAGGACAGATCAACTCTCTCCCCTTACAGTGATTGACTTTTCCCCTCTCTGAGAGCCTCCAGAAGACGCCTTTGCAAAACGTTTCCCAGAGCAGGAGACAAGGAGTTAACCCCACTTGCCCCAGTGGACACTCGCATAGCTCCTTATGGGAGCGGCCACCATGGGGGTGCAGAGGTCCACACCACACAGGATCCCCCCTAGCACCATTCACCACCCACATTCACCCACACTATATGCATACTGCCTGCTTCCTTGCATCACTCACACCAGCTGGGCCAGGAGGACCGGGGTTGCCTGGCGTATGGCACTGGGGGTAGAGCCACCTCCATAGCTGATACAGCCTGAGAAGAGGCAGCTCAACCCCGATCTTATTGTGCCTCTGCCTCATTGGCATTAACCCTTGTTGTCAGCAGTTTTATAGTTTGAGCATCGCTGCTCGATGGTGGTAGAGGCTCTTGTCCTACAGACTCGCGACAGTCTTTTTTGCCCCTTTCATATCTTCAGAGTTTGATGCACCAATACAGAATAACACTTTTCCTGCGCCTTTCTCTGCAGGCTGCACGGGATGTTTGGGAGGCGCCGCACTACAAGCCCCAGCAGCCCCATCACACTGCCGCTGCTCACCGGAGCAAGCAACAGCGCTAGGAGCCACAGGAGCCACCGCCACTGCCCCTGGCACTGGGCCACACCCCCCTCCCACTAGGGGGCAGCGCACAGTACCAGGACCTGCTGGATCGCCCTCACTGTCCGGCCTTTCGGCCGATGCCTTCCCTGCACCATCCTTGCTACTACAAACAAGGTTGGTGCTCTGCGCCATGATGGAACGTGGCTTTGCACTCTCCCCGCACCCTGGCACCGAGTCCACTGCAGGATTCGTGCTGGGCTGGGTAACGGGGCCTACACGACAGGCTGGCACTGCTGCCCGCCCGGAGGAAACAGGGAGGGGACGAAACACCAGATTCACCTCCTGAGACGCCTTGGTCTTCTTGGCTCTCTTCTTTCTCTTTAGGTCGTCATTTGGCATATCATCGCCGAAGGAGAAGTTCTGGAGGTGAACTGGGGACTCGAGCTGTCGTATTTGAGCCATTAGCGCCCCTCCCTGGCCGCTGTCATCACTTTCCTCCTCCAGGTTGGCAGAGCCGCAGCCTGATGGTAATGGCGCTTGCTCCGCAGGCAGCCTGTCGTGCGAGGCCTGCTGGTGTTGGCGCAGGCCACCAGACGGACACGGCAGGTCTTCCTCATCCTCCTCATCATCGCCATCATCCGCCTGGATCTGAAGCCCCTTCAGCTTTCTCAGCTGCTCTTGTTGCATTTTTTCAAATCTGGTGTCATTCTCAAGCTTTTCCCGGAACGGACCGCTGTTTTCACGGATAAGCCGACGCTTCTCCTCCAGAGCGGTGACCTCGGCTTTAAGCCTGTTGATGGTGATAAGAAGATCAGGCTTCTTCTTCTTAGTGGCCACCCCCGCTAGGGCCAAGGTCTCCCTTATCTCCTCCTGGAGCCTCCTCAGCGCTTTTCCAGCTTCCTCGTACTCACGGAGGTGCTCAGCAATCCGGGAGCCATAGATGGTAGCAGACTCCCGGGCCTTAAGTTCACCCCATGCTTTTTGCACACCTCCGTGAGCACCCAGCTTTCCAGCTGAACCACCCAGCTTTCCCGCACAGTCACTCAGCTTTCCAGAAGGAGCACTCAGGCTGATGTTACTTGCCTTAATATTCTGTGTTCCGGAGACCTTGCGGCTTCCCTGGGTCTTGGGGGTGGCAGCCGAGGTCACATCGCTGCGTCCTTGGCTCCGGGCAGATCTTCTCACGCCATCAGTTTTGGCCGGTAACTGGCTTCTCCTGCCCCCCGCCGGCCTGGTCCGGGAGACAGGAGCCTGGGACTTTCCTGCAGGATTCATCCCACAGAACCCACTCCCTCCCTGGGGAGGAGAAAGCAGGCCTGGGCGGATTGGGTTTGCTCCAGGTGGTGCAGGAGCTCAGCAGCACACAACCACACCCTCCAACAGCTCAGCACACAATGAGATGCACTCACTATTCTGCTGCTGGTGCAGTCACTGTGTACATACATGCCATTACTTATCCTGTACTGATCCTGAGTTACATCCTGTATTATACTCCAGAGCTGCACTCACTATTCTGCTGCTGGTGCAGTCACTGTGTACATACATGACATTACTTATCCTGTACTGATCCTGAGTTACATCCTGTATTATACACCAGAGCTGCACTCACTATTCTGCTGCTGGTGCAGTCACTGTGTACATACATGACATTACTTATCCTGTATTGATCCTGAGTTACAGCCTGTATTATACTCCAGAGCTGATGCTCTATGTATTATTTCCTGCAATTTTAGATATTGCCACTAGGTGTTACTGTTTCCTCTCGGGAGTTATAATGTAGAGTTGTGTAATATAGCAGGAAGTATAATTTGTGGCAGGCCAATTGTCAGGAATCAGTATTATCTTGTATTTTACTTCAGCAGTTTAGGGGTGGTTCTCTCATTGGGGTCTGGGTTCTTTTGTGGGCTGCACTTTGCTCTGGGAGAGTTGTCTCTGTGTGATTATATGTATCGGGTCCTGATATAATAACCTATTTAATTCCTTCCCAGGTCCTTTCATGTGTCATAAAAAGTGGATGTTTTATAACTAAAAGCGTTTCCACCTTCTGAACCCTCATGTGTGATACAGTGTAATACCTCTGCTAGCGGGTAATTTTAGCATCACTGTACAGCACATACCCCGCTCTATTTTGGCAGTCACCTTTCACGGGGGCCAGGAATAGAACGTAATCCTATCCAGCTTCTCCCTCGCTCGCTCACAGTCCTCCTCGGCTGCTGAGAATTCCAGCCCTGCACAGCGAGATCCATTACTAAGTGTTTCCCAAAAATAATAAAAAAATATCCTTCTAAACATCAAATTCTGAAAAATTAGCATAAAAACCCATATGGCCGCCACTATAGCTTTCAGCTATCTTTCCCAGGATCCTGCATGGTTATTATGTCTAGTATATCTTTTGCTAAGCTATATTTCCCTTCAGAACTTCTAATGAGCGGCATATTGGTTGTCACTCAGCTTTCCCAGGGCCGGTCGGGGTTCTGTTTACTAAGGATTTGGTTCTGTAACCTTGTACTGTCAGTTTGTTGTGGGGAGAGATCATATTCCCCCTGAAGGCTGAGCGTCATGACCAGGTGGAGCAGCTAAGACCCTGGACCCGCACACTCGGCTCTGCTGTATCCACCCCTTCCAGACGCCATGGCCACTGCAGATCTGAAGGACGAGCTCAACTGCTCCATCTGTCTGAATATCTACACGGAGCCGGTAACGCTGAGATGTGGCCACAGCTTCTGCCAGATGTGTATCCGCTCAGTGATGGACAGGCAAGATGGCGGAGGAGTGTACACTTGCCCCGAATGTCGTGCGGAATATCAAAAACGCCCTGCGCTGCGGAGGAACATGAAGCTCTGCAACATTGTGGAGCATTTCCGATCAACTCAACCTGAAGCAAAGCTAGCCGGGATCTTCTGTACCTACTGTGTCCACTCCTCAGTCCCTGCTGTCAAGACCTGCCTGATGTGTGAAGCGTCTCTGTGTAGCGTCCATCTGAGTGTTCACAGCAAATCCACCGATCACGTCTTGACCGAACCCACCAGCTCCATGGACAACAGAAAATGTGCCAGCCATCGGGAGATGCTGAAGTACTACTGCTGTAAGGACGCCCTCTGCATCTGCGTGTCGTGTTGTGTGTTTGGAGAACATCGGGGACACCAGGTGGAGCTTCTCAAGGAGGCGTCCGAGAAGAAGAAGGAAAAACTAAGGAAAGTTCTGGAGAAAATGAGCTTGAAGCGTGAGGAGACTGAGAAAAGTGTCCAAGGCTTACTAGAACACAGGAGGGGAGTTCAGGAGAAGGCAGCCAGCATGACGACAAGGGTGAGCAGTCTTTTTAAGGACATCCGGGCTCAGCTCCAAGCTCTAGAAGAACGGGTTTTGAGTGACATCTCCAGACAGAGGGATAAGGTGTCACTCTCTGTCACGGATCTGATCCAGCAGCTGGAGTTAAGTAAGGAAGGACTGTCCAGGAAGATGATGCACCTCGAGGAGCTATGTCAGGTGACAGATCCACTCACTGTCCTTCAAGGACGAGACATCACCCGAACCGAGACTGATGAAGGACAAAGTAAGAAGATGCAGGCTGTAGGTGACCTGGATGAAGTCCTCATCTCTTTGAATTTACAGTCGGCTTTATCCAGTATCGTGACTGACGTCAAACAAAGCTTCAGTGTCCAGAATTTACTGCTGGACATCAAGACGGCCGCGGTGGATGTGGCCATCTCTGGAGACCTAAAGAGCGCTACATGGTCAAAGACTCCCATCTGGGCCAAGACTCCACAGAGATTCAAGAATTATTGCCAGGTTCTGAGCTTTCAGAGTTTCAGCTCCGGACAGAACTACTGGGAAGTGGAGACTAGTGAGCTGGGAAACTGGAGGGTGGGGGTGGCGTATCCCAGTATGGAACGGAAGGGGGACCAGTCTGGTATTGGGCAGAACAGCAAATCCTGGTGCTTGCGCTTGTGTCAGAAGGATTACTTAGTCGCTCACGGTGCCAAAGAGACTCCCATCGAGACGGATGCATCACTGCAGAGGCTGGGAGTGTACCTGGACTACGAGGCTGGGCGGCTATCCTACTACCAGCTGTGTGACCCCATTAAACATCTGCACACCTTCACCGCCACCTTCACCGAGCCCCTACATGCCATGTTCCTGGTGTGGAGGGACGGCTGGGTGAGGATCCGGAGCTAGGAATATAGAATTGTATAACTATGAGCCTTCATTTATAGGGACACTCCAAAAAATGGGGGACACTGTTTAGTACCTGTGGGGATGGAGCATGACACAGAAGCTCGGCACAGTCATGCTCCTCCCCCACAGTCCGTTCCTTTAAGCTTATTTCACGTGTATTGGATTTTCTGTAGATATGGGGCACATTTACTAAGAGCAGTGCAGTGTGTGCTATGTGCAGTTACCTGTGTAGTGTGCAGGGGGCACCAGATTCAGGATTTGTGGTGCCCGTTCTTCATGAATCTGGTGCCCCCTGAGCACCAGAGCGCCCCCTTCAGGGCAGAAATTTGTGTTGCCAGAAGACTAGTGCCGCCGCGCCACAAAAGAGTCACTTTCGACACAAATGTGATGCAGACACTTCCTAAATACCTGTGCAAGCAGAAATGAACAGGCAAAGTCAGACGCCAATCTGATGCATGGCCCTTAGTGAATGTGCCCAATGGTGCGCTGTTAGGGTCAAATCCTGGGGAAATGTCCAATTTCTTGTTGGAAGAATCTTTCCTGTGTTTCTCTGGTTTGTGTCGGTTTCACACTTTTGTATAACCCCTGTAGTGGATTATTTTTGTCTTTTCTTTGCTGATTGTTCTCTATGTATATGAATGGAATCTGAATAAAGTTTTCCTCTTGTATGATCCTCCTCCTAAGGATTTAGGATTCCGGACCTGGTTCCCAATAATGAAAGGTGATGGATCATTTTATGGCACATTTCAGTAACACGGGATCACTACACGGTATATGAGCGGCTTCTGCCTACTTCATTACATGTGTTATAGGATGTGTCACCGCTATATGGCAGCAGCTCCGAGCAAAACACACATGGAGCAGCACATCAGGCGGTATTATATCACCAGGTGACTCACATCCTGGGCTCTGGCGCTGCACTCGGCTTCCGCTCACAGAAAACTATCAGCAACAAATTCTCCTGTCACCCCAACTCCTGGGGAGAGGTCGCTGCTATATACAGCCTATGTAATACCACCATATAGTACCTAGATAATACTGTCATATACAGCCTATATGATACCACCGTATAGTACCTATATAATGCTGTCATATACAACCTATATAATACCACCATATAGTACCTAGATAATACTGTCATATACAACCTATGTAATAGATAATACTGTCATATACAGCCTATATAATACCACCGTATAGTACCTATATAATGCTGTCATATACAACCTATATAATACCACCGTATAGTACCTATATAATGCTGTCATATACAGCCTATATAATACCACCGTATAGTACCTAGATAATGCTGTCATATACAGCCTATATAATACCACCGTATAGTACCTATATAATGCTGTCATTAATGCTGTCATTAAGTAAATCTGCCCCATAGGGCACATTCAGGGAAAAACGCCGCAAATCGGTAATATTCGGGAAACCCGACTAAAAAGAGCGATTCGGGCCCTTAGTAAATGACCCCCATAGTGTCCACATCTGGGGGTGTAGCTGTATTTGCCGGTATCTTTTAGTGCACGAAGCTGCATATATACCGTATACTCTTTCTGCAGGAATGTGGGTCACATCATGTATCACCACAACCACTTCCTACAGTATCTGAGTGTCAGATGTAGAGGAGCCGAGCGGCGCACACCTACACTGTATAGCGCACTAGCTATAACCCTTTCATTCCTGGAGGGAATACATTGCCGCCATCACAATAACATTCCACTATCAGTAGATGTTTTGAGAAAATAAGGCGTTTATTTTGGTGATTAGGTGTTAATGGGAACATTCCTTGGAGTCTGTGGAAGTGAAAGGGTTAATGGTCACATGTCTGGGTCCCTGGTGTCTGGTGGTCACCCATCTCCTCATCAGGCTCTGGCGCTGTCTGGGGTCTGAGGAGTCCTGTAGTTCATGTAGTTTGCAGCAGGGATTGTGATACTGAACTTCTCCAGATCTTTCAGGTTTTGGAGCTGTCACGGCAGAACATTGAATTTTAGCTCCTCTGGAGATTTTGGATTATGTGCAGATCTGGAGATTTTCGAGGCCACTCGAGAACCATGAAATTATTCTTCTAGAGCCGCTCCTTAATTTGTCCTGGCGGTGTGTTTCTGTCATGTCATGCTAGAAAACACAGCCCTTCCCACTCTATCATGTATATGCCCATGGGTCGGATCGGTCAGCTCTTCCCCTGCTTGGGAGAGCCGGTTGTTCAAATAATGGCTCGCCAAGATGGGGAGAAGCAGGGAGCTGAAAACTCCTGTGCACTTCTGCTTTGCAGGCCTTGTAGATGTTGGCAGATGTTTCCTGCTCCACAGTTCTGGCATCAAATTGAAGAAGGTGGCAAAAGAAAACGGCACATGGAGGAAAAAATTCCTCTGTGGGGCTATTGGTCACTGTGGGGCAGGAACTATTGGTCACTGTGGGGCAGACACTTTTAGCCATTGCGGGGCAGGGGCTATTGGACACTGTTGGACGAGGGCTATTGACTACTGTGGGCAGGGGCTATTGGCTACTGTGGGCCTGAACATGGCGGCCAGATAGATAATAAGTTCAGGTATTACCCAAGAGCCCACAATTCTACAGCATTTCCCCTGGATTGTGACATGGCGGTAGATAGCTATACATGGGGATACAGGAGAAGCTCACATATACATGTATATTGAGTTCCACGGAATCTTGTGGAATTCCACTACAAAAAGTCTCTTGGTTGCCCACAAATAATTGTATACTAGGTGTTACCACTCTCCCTGCCCCCAGCAATGATTGGGCACAGCCCTGTGACAGGTGACAGTGTGACTGGGTTTTGGTTCTGCATTTACTTTATGAACTGCGCCTGTGAGAAGGTATTCATTTTTTTCTAGGGGTTGTGCTACAAGATGGACTTCTTGTTCCCAAAAATTTGAATCGCACCCCTTTATGTGTCTGTCTCATATCTATCTATCTTCATCATCATCTATCTATCTATCTATCTATCTATCTATCTATCTATCTATCTATCTATCTCCTATCTATCTATCTATCTATCTATCTATCTTCAGCATCATCTATCACCCATCTTTCATATATTTTTTAGGAATGTCTTTATTCCCATGAAGAAGTCATCACATTTGCAGGTAACGGAGTTTCCAGTGTTTGCAGATCCACTTTCTTTCTGCAGGGCTGTACATGTTGTAGGGTGCAGGTGCCGGATTGTGGGTGATATGTGGGGCTGATAAAGAGCAGAGACTTCCGGGAATACTGCTACATAGTCACACACAACCCAGTGCCACGCAGTCTGCATATATCCAGGTGTACACCAGAACAAGCGGAGCTCCCACCTCAAATACTCGCTGAGAAGTTCTCCGACCAGACATTGCCCCATCGCAGGTCAACAAGGTCCAGTTACAAACCAACAATCATCCCGTGACCCAAGGTAAGTATAATAATGTACCTTCTAGTCAGGGCCGAGTACCCAATCCTAAACACAACCGAAGACTTGGGTCATGACACCCGGCTCCGGGCCTCTAAACAATTTATATTTATATTTAGGGGTTTACGGAGACTCCCTAGGGCCCAAATTCAACAATGTATGATGGTTTAGACCATACGTGGTCAGTGTGAAGGTCCGTGGTCATCCGGGATATCTACAGAATAGGAGCCTTGTTCAGTGTTTTCCCTTCAGTTGGCGAAAAGGATTGGTGTAAACGGTTTTCACCCCACTATAGGCTGAATAGTGGGGCTGGTAACAGTGACTGGCACTGTAAGAGGACAAAATTACTGCCATACCCGTCTACGAGTGGCTTCTCCAATTATCTCCTGATAAGTAGCCGACCCTATTAGGTGGAGGCCAGCGATGACGGGAGTATGTAAGTGGATATTTCTGCCTCCCTGTATCCTTCTCTGGATGACTCTAGTTATCTCCCGATTAGTGACTGACCCTATAGTGATGGAGGCCACCCATGTCTCAGATGTGGGAGTTGCTGATATTTCTGATGGCGATGTTTCTTCCTCCCTGTACCCTTTTTCGAATGCCCTATTGTCTCCCGATAAGTGACCGATCCTATAGTGGTGGAGGCCACCCATGTCTTGGATGGGTAAGTGGATCATATTTGAGAGGACAATGTTTTTGCCACGCTGTCCCCATCTACAAGTGGCTACCCAATTTACAATTTACTTTAAGTGACTGGTGATAGTGTCGAAGGCCACCCATGTCTCTGTGTGAGTGGATGGTATTTTTGAGGGTGACGTATCTTCCTCCCTTTACACCTTTAAATTATCCCTCTTATTTGTCTCCCGATAAGTGATTGACCCTATAGTAATGGAGACTAGTGATGACTGGCGTTTGTACCCTTCTCTGGATGAATCCTGTTTATCTCCCGATTATTGACTGACCCTATATTGATGAAGGCCACCCATGTCTCTGATGTGTATATGGATGATATTTCTGTGAGAGATGTTTCTGCCTCACTGTCTCTGTCTCTTGATGGCTCCACCGTTTACCTCCCGAATAAAGACTGACCTTCTTCAAGGGCGACCTTCTTGGAGTATAACCCCTCTTTACTGATCCTATAGTGGCGAGGGCCATTACTCAGGTGTATAAGTGGGCGATATCTGTAAGGATGATGTTTCTGAATTGCCGAACCTGTCTGTAAGTATCTCCCCCATTTGCCTCCCTATTAGCGACTGTCCCTACAGTGGTGGAGGCCACCCATTACTCGGTTGTGTAAGTGGATGTTTCTGCCTGGACTATTTTCTGGCTGACTCCGCTATTGATCTGCGATAAATACCGAGGGGCATTTGGACCAATTTTTTATTTTCTTTTATACTTGATGAAAATAACGATTTCTTATTTCACTTCTGATTTATGTGTAGAACGTTACAGAATTATATTTTGATCGATGGTGAAGGTTACAATTTACCAAGAAGAATATATATACACTGGGAATGTATGTACGTTACCCCATGGGGGGTAAATATAATGGGGCAGATTTACTTACCCGGCCCATTCGCGATCCAGCGGCGTGTTCTCTGCGCTGGATTCGGGTCCGGCTGGGATTTATGATGGTAGTTCCTCCACTGCTGTGTTGAAGTCCGCTGGAATGCCTCGAAATACACCGGCCTATCCTGGATGAAGGTGAGTGAAATTTTCGCGACACAATTTTTTAAAAAAATGCTGCAGTTTTTCCGAATCCGTCGGGTTTCCGTTCGGCCACGCCCCCCAATTTCCATCGCGTGCATGCCGGCGCCGATGCGGCAAAATCCGATCGCGTGCGCCAAAACCCCGGGGCAATTCAGGGAAAATCAGTGCAAATCGGAAATATTCGGGTGACACGTCGGGAAAACGCGAATCGGGCCCTTAGTAAATGACCCCCAATATCCTTTATTGTTCTGTCTCCAATGGCTTACAAATTAGTGCAAATATCTGACTAGACTTTTGGGGAGGGGGTGTCCTATTATCAGAAATGTATCAGCAAAAACTATTCCCACAAAACATATTCTGGTATTTTAGATGTGGTTTGTAAATGCTCCTCTTGAGCCTCATATACTACAGGGCGGCGTGAAGGACTCTTCTCTACCAGAACATGGTGTAAGGATCATGATGGAGCTTCACCAAGAGATGTGAGAGGCGTTAGGTGTTGCTGACCTAAAGTTTAGGGGTGAGGTTTGGGGTCCCTGGCCGTAGCTCGGTTATTATGGTTTGCCCCAAAGGTTTATATGATATGTCTAGATGGACCATTTCTAATGAGGTCAATGTTAGGAACATGGGTTTGGTGTCCCAACAGGCAGGGTTTCCTCTTCACTTATTCCTTGACCTTCTTCCTTTCAAATGTGAAATCCTTCTGCAGTTACAAGTTTTCTTTTCTGTGTTACCAAACATGCCCTGTGCTAACTGAGGGCTCCACCCAAGATGCAGGACTCCCCTGGAGATTCACAGGTTCACGTTGGTGGCCACCCTAAAGTGAACCCTAACCTTGGGGTCAGCAGAGGGGTCTCTCTCACCAATACTGTGGAAGGGTAGGAATCTGCATCACTGTAGGCTAAACTACATGGATATGCGTCATGTCCAAGGGCAACCAGAATTCTGGTACCTCCATGTTGTACCTTTGGGGCAATCTGATGTCTCACTCCTGTAGCCCCATAGTGTGACTGTGCTGGTGACATCTGGCGCTCTGCATGGAGATGACATGTCTTCCTTTTCCTGTTCCTTCTGAGCTGAGATATCTGATAATCTCCTGAGAAGGAAGTGAAGGTGAGGCTGGTGCTTCATATCATAACTCATGCTCTACGATGGACGTTATAACACACCCGCCAACAAAAAGACCACAAAGCATTTACATATATTATGTCGTGCTCATAACCTGCCCCAACAGGAATCCCAACACATCGTAATACCCACTTAGTGACCCCCACATGTTGCAATGCCCCCTTCTGGCTCCCACTTGGTACAATGTCCTCTTGTAGCCCTTACACTGTAGTGTAGTGCTCCCCTTCGGACCCCCACATTGTGAAATACCTCCTTGTAGTGCCAGTACCGTAGTATAATACCCTTACAATTTAATAGAAGAATCGGACTGAAAACATGTAACTTTTTGCCCTGGTGTTTGGGATAGTGCTGGGATTTCCTCCTGGGATAGAGGGGAGAAATCTGTAACACAATGTTACCCGTGTCATGTATAGCGCTGGCACCTCCTTTGCCCCAGTTTATAATGTCACACCAGATAGAGGGTGACAACATGCACAGCATCAACTCAGCCTAAACCACAAGGTCTCAATTCACTTGCAAACCCAAGACGTCTTCCTTTCACATACTCAGAACAGTCACCCAAGAGGCGCAGAGATCTACGACCAAAACCTGAGAAATATTCTGGTATGTAATGGGGTAGTAGTAGTTATGTTCTTGTTGTACTTAGGGTGTCCATATAGGATGGTATAATCCATGTTGTTCACCTCTGACTTTAAAGGAAATTTAATAATTTTTACAATTTACTAGCTGTAGATTCCGTCTCTTTGAGTGACTGTCTCTAACGTCTCTTTGATTGACTGTCTGTGACTGTCTCTTTCAGTGACATTCTCTGTCCCTGAACGTCTCTGTCTTTGACCGTCTCTGTCTCTGACATTCTCTGACCGTTTCTTTCAGTGTCTCTGTATCTTACTGTGACTGTCTCTGGCTGTCTCCGACTGTCTCTGACCGTTTCTGTCTCTGAGTGTCTATGGGCTGATTTATCAGAAGTGTCTGAGGGCACAACTGCTCTAGTTGCCCATGGCAAACAATCAAAGCTCAAGTTTTATTTTCCCACAGCTGTTTATAAAATTACACCTGATCTGATTGGTTTCCATGGGCAACTGGAGCAGTTTTACCTCAGACTTTTCTGATAAATCGCCCCCTATCTCTGTATCCCTATCCATCTTACCCCACACATAAGCGTATCATTCATTGCCTATAGAAACCAATCACAGCTCAGAGCTCATATTAACGACCCGTGACAGAACAGCAACCAATCATGGATCAGCTTCCAACTGCCACATCAGCCACAAGAGCAGACAATGGCTCCTGTATATGTTGGGAAATAAGTGGATTTTGGAAAGCGTAGGGTGAAAATTTTGGCTCCATATGAGTCTATGAAGTTCCCAGAGAGCGGATTCCTTTAGCAGACACATACACATACATACATATACACACACATATACATACATATACATACATATACACATACATACATATACACACATACATACATACACATATACATACATACATATACACACACACATACACATATACATACACACACATGCATACGCAAACATACACACACACATACACACATACATATACACACACATACATACATACATACATATACACACACATACATACATACATATACACACATACATACACACACATACATATACACACATACATACATACATATACACACACATACATACATACGTATACACACATACATACACACACATACATACATATACACACACATACATACATACATACACACACATACATACATACACATACATACATACACACACATACATACACACACATACATACACACACACACACATACACACACACATACATACATATACATACATATACACATACATACATATACACACACATACATACATACATATACACACACATATACACACATACATATACACACACATATACACACATACATATACACACACATACATACATACATACACACACATACATACACACACATACATACATACATACACACACATACATACATATACACACATACATACACACACACACATACATACATACATACACACACATACATACATATACACACATACATACACACACACATACATACATACATACACACACATACATACATACATATACACACATACATACATATACACACACATACATACATATACACACACATACATACATACATATACACACATACATACACACATACATACATATACACACACATACATACACACAACTTTATATATTAGATTATATGTTTGTGGAGTCAGTCGTTCTATTTTATCACGACTCCGGCTCTGTAGCCCTGGTTTATGAGCCCTTATTGCCTTTGCTAGGGAGGAGAAGTGATGACTGGGAAGGTGCGGCGTTACGTAGGTGGCTGATCTTTATATATACGTAAAGACATAAAAACACTTGCACAGCAGATTTTTCTGATTCGGCTCTGAATAATTCTGCAGCCAGATCTCAGCTCAGTGCAGAAGGAAATGATGGGGGTTATAGTGAAAGTACTGTCTTACTGAAACTGAAGTAACAGCAGCTTGTGCTGAATCATAACCGGACCTGACGGGTTACATGATAACCAGGGGGTGCACAAGCTCAGGGTGCCAGCAGTCAGGTAACAAGGTGTGTGAGAGCAGGGGCAGCACCTTCACCACACCTTCATGACACTTATATTGTAGAGAAAAGTGAATACTCTATGGTCTGCCTGTTATTTGTGGATATACAACACAGCGCTCCCTGTGGTAGGCAAAGGTATTACAAGTAAATTCCCAGTATTTATATCTTTCTCTGATTACAGGCCGGTATGATGGACACATTTAGTGTAATATACTCTGTCGCTGTGGTTCTCCCCATCATTCTCATCACCGGCCTGTGTATCGGCTGCCGTAAGAAGATACCAGGTAAGTGACGTCCTCCTGGGGGTAACAGTTGTCACTGTTACAAAATGCATTCTAAAACCCTTTCTGTTCTTTCTCTCCCAGTCCATATAACAGAAACTGGATATTACAAAGACAAGTAAGTTATTCCGGTCATGTAGATCTGTATAGACAGCGCCACCTACCGAACACAAAGATGTAAAGTTTCATAATGGAGTATAGATACAGCGCCACCAGCTTATTTAGACTCTTGTCTTTAGACAACTTGTCAAGACCTTCTTCAGAAATACATCCAAAAAGTAAGTTGCAGCTACATTTTTTTATTATTTGTTATATTACATTGTAAATTATGTCTGTGTATATTTTTAACCGTTCGGCTTTAATGTAGAGTTATTATTTTTAGATGGAGAATCAGGATAATGTTGCACTGCCCCTAGCCGATAGTATCACAGATTCTCAGATAGGTAAACAAAATCTTTATTTATTAATTTTTTTCTATCAAACCACCTTTAATATTTTCTATCTAATTGTTTAAGTGGAATTTCTGTATACCGAAATTGGTGACGCATTTATGGTGGCGCTGCATTGTGATCAGCCATCGGCTCAAGAGTGTTTTGTACCAGTGAGTTATGACCAGTCAGTCGCAGAAGCAAATTTAGATTCTGATATGGAGTGGCTCATTAATGGTTAGTACTTATATAATACAACATTGATATTTCATTAATTGTGCACACAACTATTATTATATATACATTTTTCCATGTAAAAAGAAAGGTTGTTGTAATAGATGACACACGTACTTCTGATGACAAGAAGAAAAAAGCAGAGCTGCACAAGTAAAAAAAATGTAATATAGATACAAAAAACTCTTTTGGATGCAAAAATGTATAGCTAATGTAATAATATCAATGATCATTAAACGTGTCTTTAACTATATTTTTTATTGCGATCTAGGAAATTGAAACCTTAAACTGGACTTAAAATTATGCAACTTATCATCGCTGAACCTGCCGCAAAAGATGTAATGAAACGACAGAAAACTCTAAAAGATCGCCATCATTACCTGCAATCCCTGAAGCAGATGAAAATAAAGCTTACAAAGATAATGGGGCAGATTTATCAAGCTGTCTGAAAGTCAGAATATTTCTAGTTGCCCATGGCAACCAATCACAGCTCCCCTTTGAAATATTCATGAGCATTGGTAAAATGAAAGCTGAGCTGTGATTGGTTGCCATGGGCAACTAGAAATATTCTGACTTTCAGACAGCTTGATAAATCTGCCCCAATGATGGTAAGCCACACTTTTTAGACCCAAACACTGTTCGGGTTTGCAAAAATAAACACATCTCACATACACAGATAGATCAGTTATCTTCAGAAAAACTACGGTGCTCTGTAGAAATGTATAATTGCATGAGCAGTTTGACATCCTTCATTAATGCTTCTGACAGAATACGCAATCAATAAAATCTTGTATGAATAGGTATTTACAGCTGGATCTTAGAACATTCCCTGGCAATGAAATGTGGGCTCACTCTGCACCCACACATTACACATGCCGTACAACGCAACACATTACATACAGGGCACCCCATAAGAAAGGGAAATAGGACTGAATCAAAGGGGGTTTCAATTTATACTTCAATTAAGAACACTGCATTAAATAAATATACAATTAAAGTTAAATTAAACTATGTGTGACATCCAATATCATTTGAATCTGCTACAGATCATATAAAACGGGGGTTCACTCTGCACAGCCTCCAGGTACCCACACATTACAACAACCCTCACATTACAGCACCCCATTATTCTTTGCTGTATAAATTTTTGTTCAATAAAACGTTAAACATTGAGACATCTGTTTCATTTTTTCTATGATTAAACATTGTATATAAATGTTATGCATGCACAAGTTAAATTAAACTATGTGTGACATCCAATATCATTTGAATCTGCTACAGATCATATAAAAGGGGGGTTCACTCTGCACAGCCTCCAGGTACCCACACATTACAAAAACCCTGCACCCTCACATTACAGCACCCCATTAAAAAGGGAGAGAAATAGGACTAAATCAAAGGGGCGTGTACTTCTGAATCAAAGGGGGCATGGTACCTGTCACTTTCAGGAAGTGGGCGCTTTGATATAAGGTATGGACGCTTTACTACTGTTCATACCCTGAGCAGACTGTGAGACTCTTGGATAAACCCAAGTGTGGGCTGTTATATTCCTTGGCTTCCCCTCGATCAGGCTGTCAGACTGCTGAGCCACTCCTAGAGTGGCCTGTCAAACTCCAAGCCACCCCTAGAGCAGGCTGTCAGTCTCCTTGGTCACCAACAGTGCTTGTTGTATGACTGAGTAGTCACACCCAAAGGGAGCTGTAAGACTCCTGGTACACTTACTCAGGATAACAAAATAATGCAATCTAATCTTATAAAAGAAAGAAACAGGGGGCACTATCCTACATCTTTTTTTCTTTTGAAGATACACAAGATATTCCAAGCCCCACCAGTACGTCCTATCAGGGGTAGGATAGATTACGTAACCCTTGTCAAAATATGTTGACTGGATACTGGGACCTATGTTACAAGATATTATCATATATTTAAGACACCAATGAGTTCCTCCGTATATTAGAAATGTTCCACAGCAATAGGGTTTTAAACTGGCGACATTGAAAGTTTATATACATATATCCCCCATAAAATAGGAACAGAAGCCATAAGAAAAGTACTGATGAATAGAGGCAATACGAGTTATGTACAAGATAGGTTCCATAGGTGTGTGCTTAAGTGCTTAAGTTGAATTTGTATGTAAGTTGGAACTGTATATTGTATATAATTGTAGCTTCAGGCAAAAACATTTTTTTGCCCCATGGTTATGGGACCAAGGATTATCAATAAAGCTTCATTACAGACACCTTACAGCTCATCATTACAGCCTGGGACTATAGTAAAGTATCCACAGAGCTTCACCAGAGGTCACAGTAGGCAGAGGGGTCCGTCTGAAACTAGCAATTTTTGTATCACATTATTTTAATATTTTGCTTTTAATACGTAGGAGCTAGCTATGCAGGTAAAAGGAGGATTTCCGTGCAGCTCCGGGTAGCATCTTGTGTTACCAGGATAACAACGTCTCACCTGCTCAATTAGCAGACAGGTGATTATGCCACAGGTAAGAGGATAGAGAAAGCGCCAGACAGCGCAAAACTGTTGTCACCTGAAACCCCTTGCTTATACCTCCAACCTGCATGGCTATGTACTACGTTTTTAACTATTGGCAGGGGCGTCGCTAGGTCAAAAGATCAGGGGCCCGAATGTCCTGGTGTCCGGGCACATTTCCCTACTCTCATCACTATCTACGTCCTCAGGACGTAGATAGCGATGAGGAGCGAAGAGCGGATGAACGGAGCCGGCGGCACTGATGAGCACTGTAGTGGTGAAGGAGACGCTGGCTCCGTTCTCCACTACAGAGAGCAGGAGACACGATCACCCGGCGTCTCCTGCTGCAAGCAGCTCACTACAGCTGCCGGGAGCAGGAGACGTCGGATGATGACGTCACCGTGCCTCAGCGCTGCAGTGAACCGAGAGCAGCCATGGGAGACACAGAGGTGAGTAGCAGTTTTTTGTTTTTAATTATGCAAGGTGTATGGGGCACATTGGGGACTTTATGGTGTCCATGGGGAACATTACATTACAGGGGGCTTTGGGGACAGTAAATCCACTATAAAGACATTGCGGAGGGGTGCTGTGGAGGACATTACAGGGGGCTTTGGGGACATTACTAGGAGCTGTGAAGACTTTGGGGGTGCGGGGGCTGTTAGGGACATTACTGGGAGCTGTGGGGGCTGTGGGGAACATAACAAGGGGCTTTGGAGACATTACAGGGGGCTGTGAAGACATTGGGAGGGCTGTAGGCACCATTACAGAGGGCTTTGGGAACATTATTGAGGGGATATTGGAGAGATTACTGTGGGCTGTGGGGGACATTGGGGCTGTCAGGGCATTAGGGGGCTTTGTTGAGAACATTATAGAGGACTTTAGGAACTGGGGACTGTGAAGACATTGGGGGACTGTGGAGGACATTACACAAAGATGTAAAGTTTCATAATGGAGTATAGAGACAGCGCCACCTACAGGACACAAAGATGTAAAGTTTCATAATGGAGTATAGATACAGCGCCACCTACAGAACACAAAGATGTAAAGTTTCATAATGGAGTATAGATACAGCGCCACCTACAGGACACAGATATCGGAACATTATAGTCGGCATCAGAAAACATGAAAAAGTCACCACCTGCAGGACATGTAATCAGGACGTATTGGAAGCCCCTGGTGTTCAAAAAAACTTCTTCTCTCCCCAAATTCCGCTCTGTTATATCCTATGTATGGTTGCACATTTTTGGCAGGAGCTGATGTCTCTTAGTACATTACCCAGCAGCACACATTGGGGGGCACTTTTTGGGAGTCTGATGGGTCTGGACCCCGATTGCTCATTGATATTCTTTCTCTTGTCTTCCAGGCAGCCGCACACTCATCCTCCATCAAGTTTTATGATCCTGACTCGACCACAACGTAAGGCCTGGCCTGTGTTATTACAATATCTCCTACCAACCACATGACTTTTTGGTGGAGTGACCACCATGGAGATACATATATAGCAGTGGTGGCGAACCTATGGCACGGGTGCCAGAGGTGGCACTCGGAGCTCTATTTAATAAATAAGTGTATTTTGGTTGTAGTTTGGGCACTCGGCCTCTAAAAGGTTCGCCATCACTGATATAGAGCATAGGGACCCAAACCTTCTGTAGACGTGTTTATAGAGTCCCACATATAATCGTAATCTTCATGGATCTGTGTCTCCACAGCTCTCCCTCGGTCGGTCTCCTCTCAGGGGACCATGTGCCACCAGGACCTCCTGCTCACCCTCCCGTAAGTATTTCTCTTCTCTACACCCCTAACGTCTCGTCACAATTATCTTCTCTTGGTATCACAGTGTTAGTGTTTCTTTAGATTGTGAGCTCTGCTGGTTCTCAGACTAGTGTAAGGAGTGACACATTGGGGCAGATTTACTTACCCGGCCCATTCACGATCCGGCGGCGCGTTCTCTGCGGTGGATTCGGGTCTTCCAATGATTCACTAAGGTAGTTCCTCCGCCCTTCCACCAGATGTCGCTGCTGCGCTGAAGTTCCCCGAGGCCCGCTGGAATGACCTGAAATTCACCGGCCTATACCTGGTGAAGGTAAGCGCAAGTTTCGCGACACATTTTTTTTTAAAAAAATGTGACGGTTTTTCCGAATCCGTCGGGTTTTCGTTCGGCCACGCCCCCCGATTTCCGTCGTGTGCATGCCAGTGCCAATGCGCCAAAATCCGATCGCGTGCGGCAAAATCCCTGGGCAATTCAGGGGAAATCGGCGCAAAACGGAAATATTCGGGTAACACGTCGGGAAAACGCGAATCGGGCCCTTAGTAAATGACCCCCATTATGGAGGTCACCTCGTTGACATGATACGGTCTCGGAGTCTTCTGAGGCTTTTATAAGTGATTCTGAGGTCGAGATCTCTTTCGTTTCCTCATATTAGACCGGACCACAGATTTATAGCTTCTTGTGGGTTCATAGAAAACAGGAAGTGGTGCTATGGGCTACGGATGATGAAGCTCCGGAGCTGGGGAGGTGCTGCCTCCAGATATGAATCACTCAAAGGGTCACTCAACTTATTCCGGCTCAGTTGGAGATTTTTACCAATTCCTCCCCATTCCTGATCACTCAATAGGTTCTTTACTGACAGATTGGTGGTCTTGGGTATTGTTTTAGCCCTGGACCACCCATTTGACAGTTAAGAGAGTAATTAGCATATTGGGTTAGCAGAGGTGCCGAAATGATGGAGGCTAGAAAATAAATTTCAACTATGTCAGAAATACTGCAGCCACATCTATTAAAGGAAGCCAAAATTTGGTGTTGGTGAAGCTAGTGAATGGTCCTGTTCAAGGATAAGACCCTGTAAAGAAAGTGTTGATGCACGTGTGCTAAGTATCTAAAGTCTTCTGTGTCTACAGGAAGTCCCCATGCTCCGAGAGCCGGAGAAGTTCGGTGGGAAGAGAAATCAAAGGTGGGTACTAGAGCTCAACTCAGAAGATCTTAGCTCTGCCCACCTAAGCTAGGTCCTCTTCTCTAGCTTTAGGACCTTTACCAGTAGCAGGACACATTTGCATTGGGTCTGGAATCAGATATCACTATTATTATTAGTGGTTTTCATACCCCTCCCTTCCTGAGCAATAAAGGCCCACTTGTATGTTATTGCCTAAAATTATGTCCAGACACCACAAATTTATTGAAAGGTCCTTTACCATCCTTAATCTAATTCTTCTGGTGGTGATCATCTTTAAAGGACATCTACCACCAGGATGAAGGATTGTGAACCAAGCACTGACATACTGGTGTGTGCCCCCCTCTGGGAGAATCTGCTCTTCTTTAGGTTTATTATGCCCTTGTTTTTAAGGAAAAAGGGCTTTAAAAATTATGGAAATGAGCCTGAGGGGCTGCAGGTTCCATAAACACCTATGGAGCCCGGAGCCCCTCAGGTTCATTTGCATAATTTTGGGAACCTATTTTTGAAAAAACCAGGACATAAAAAGCTAAAAGAAGAGTGGATCCTGCCCGGATGAGTGCAGACCAGTATGTCAGTGCTTGGTTTACAATCCTTCATCCTGGTGGTAGATGTCCTTTGGATCTGCTTGCGGTCACATGTACATGTAACTCTAAACATAGGTCTACTCATCCTTCACCATACATCTAATGATTTACCAGTTGCATAAGGTTAGTTATGTCCAGACACTTTTCAGATCCAGATTAGAAATATCTGGGTTTGTGGAGACCTTTAGAGACTTCCAATGAGGCCAGTTCCCGGCTTGCCCCCACATCTACACCACGATTTTCGTTCATTTCGTTCTGAGAATTCCCACCATGGTTGTCTCCCTTTTGTTCTGGTTTCAGGTTTTCCTGATACTTGTGACTCCATAAAACCTTCAGCAAGTAAGTGACATCAGTATTATACCTACCAAGAGTCCATCCATCACCCACCAAAATATAGCAAGGGGCATAAGTTTTGGTCTTGCTCAAAAAGGCTTGATCTGTGAGTAGAACCTATGGATTGTTCTCCATACTTGGTTCTTCTGTTTTTCATGCAGGAGAATGACTTGGATGTAAGTAAAGCACATATTGGGGGTCATTTACTAAGGGCCCGATTCGCGTTTTCCCGGCGTGTTACCCGAATATTTCCGATTTGCGCCAATTTCTTCTGAATTGCCCCGGGATTTTGGCGCACTCGATCGGATTGTGGCGCATCGGCGCATGCACGCGACGGAAATGGGGGGGGTGTGGCCGAACGAAAACCCGACGAATTCGGAAAAACCGCCGCTTTTAAAAAAAAAAAAAAAAGTATTGCGAAACTTGCACTTACCTTCAATAGGAATAGGCCGGTGAACTTGAGTGCATTTCGTCAGACTTCAGCGCAGCAGCGCCACCTGGTGGACGTCGGAGGAACTGCCTTAGTGAATCCCGGCCGGACCCAAATCCACCGCAGAGAACGCGCCGCTGGATCGTGAATGGACCGGGTAAGTAAATCTGCCCCATTGGGGCAGATTTACTTACCTGGTCCTGTTGCCATCCCACGGTGCGTTGTGCAACGAGGATTGGGGTCTGCCTCCATTCACTAAGCTTGTGCGCCCGTGTTCCTGCATCCGTCGCCCCATTGTTTTGACCCCATAATAGAAACTAAAAAAAGCAACAATTTCCAATGTTCAACACAAAATCGTGAGAAGATGGGGTTGGAATTGGTGTACCATCTGTCTAACAGTAGGTGGGGCTGTCGGTTTTTGAACGTTTTAAATGCAGCACAAACATTTTGCGCAAACACAAAATATTAAAAAAATGGGGTAAAAACTAAGAAAGTAAATTGATTGAAAACATTAAATAAAAATCATGTAATTTGTTTAATGCAGAGTATTCGTCTACAGTCAGTGACCCCCCGTGTCCCATCTTTCCCGCCTTTAGGCGCCCCCCTCCTAATTAGTAAGAGTGCTGGAAATGATGATGATGATGAAGATTATGATGATGGAGGAAACCAGAACTACATCAATGACAACCCCTGCTGCGGATACATGTATGTATATACAAAAAGCATCAAATATACTGTCATTCATATACACAATGGGGGTCATTTACTAAGGGCCCGATTCGCGTTTTCCCGCCGTGTTACCCGAATATTTCCGATTTGCGCCGATCTTCCCTGAATTGCCCCGGGATTTTGGCGCACGCGATCGGATTGTGGCGCATCGGCGCCGGCATGTACGCAACGGAAATCGGGGGGCGTGGCCGAACGAAAACCCGACGGATTCAGAAAAACCGCCGTATTTAAAAAGGAAAAATGTGTTGCGCAGCTTGCACTTACCTTCACTCAACCGGGCTCGGTGTATTCCAGTGCGTTCCGATGGTCTTCAGCGCAGCAGCGACATCTAGTGGACGTCGGAGGAACTGCCTTAGTGAATCCCGGCAAACCCGAATCCACCGCAGAGAAGGCGCCGCTGGATCGCGAATGGACCGGGTAAGTAAATCTGCCCCAATGCATCAGATATACTGTCATACATATACACAATGGGGCAGATTTACTCCTAGATTCTCTGCGGTGGATTCAGGTCCGGCCGGGATTCACTAAGGTAGTTCCTCCGTCGTCCACCGGAGGCGCGCTGGAATGCCCTGAAATTCACCGGCCAATACCTAGTGAAGGTAAGTGTAATTTTCGCGACACATTTTTTGTTTTAAATGCGGCGGTTTTTCCGAATCTGTCGGATTTTCATTCGGCCACGCCACCCGATTTCCGTCGCGTGCATGCCGGCGCGGATGCGGCAAAATCCGATCGCGTGCGCCAAAATCCCAGGGGCAATTCAGGGAAAATCGGTGCAAATCGGAAATATTCGGGAAACACGTCGGGAAAACGCAATTCGGGCCCTTAGTAAATGACCCCCAATGCATCAGATATACTGTCATACATATACACAGTGCATCAGATATACTGTCATACATATACACACTGCATCAGATATTCTGTCACACATATACACACTGCATCAGATATACTGTCATACATATACACAGTGCATCAGATATACTGTCATACATATACACAGTGCATCAGATATACTGTCGTACATATACACAATGCATCAGATATACTGTCATACATATACACACTGCATCGGATATACTGTCACACATATACACACTGCATCAGATATACTGTCATACATATACACAATGCATCAGATACAGTATACTGTCATACATATACACAATACATCAGATATACTGTCATACATATACACAGTGCATCAGATATACTGTCATACATAAACACAATGCATCAGATATACTGTCATTCATATACACACTGCATCGGATATACTGTCACACATATACACACTGCATCAGATATTCTGGCATACATATACACACTGCATCAGATATACTGTCATACATATACACAGTGCATCAGATATACTGTCATACATATACACAGTGCATCGGAGATACTGTCATACATATACACAGTGCATCAGATATACTGTCATACATATACACACTGCATCAGATATACTGTCAT
>WNYA01000823.1:97997-110975 GCA_019512145.1 Engystomops pustulosus
ATATACACAATGCATCAGATACAGTATACTGTCATACATATACACAATGCATCAGATATACTGTCATTCATATACACAATGCATCAGATATACTGTCATACATATACACAATACATCAAATATACTGTCATACATATACACAATGCACCCCTTGACGAAGGCAGCGTGCCGAAACGCGCGTCGGGGTGTTTATCCACCTTGGAGGCTGTATATTCCTAGTGCCCAGGTAACTGGTACACATGATTCCATTAAGTATTACAATGTTTATGTTGGCACTTTAGATTGACTCTATTTATCTTTTACTACCATCATGCCTCCTTGATGTTTTTATCTCCGTTCCAGTGTTAGCTGGTCACTTCCCAGCGTGTCAATATCTGTTATGTGTATTTTAATTCTTGTATGAATTCCTAGTGTATATCTAATAAAGCTTTTTTTGCAATAAGCTGCTGTGCAAATCTGGTCTTTTAGGTAGGTTTTATATACACAATGCATCAGATACAGTATACTGTCATACATATACACAATGCATCGGATATACTGTCATACATATACACAATACATCAGATATACTGTCATACATATACACAATGCATCAGATACAGTATACTGTCCAATCATATACACAATGCATCGGATATCGACTCACACATATAAACATGCAATCCGATATACTGGTCATACATATACACCAATCATCGATATACGGTCATATCCTATACACCATACATCAATATACTGTCAATACATATCACAATGCATCAGATATACGTCTACATATAAAAATACATCAGATAATACGTCATACATAATACACACCATACATCAATATACTGTCATTTCATATACACAAATGCATCACAGCAGTCTCTGGCTCATACATAATCACATGCAACTTCGACTAACTGTCATCACATATAACAATGCATCAGATATATGTCACATACATATCACAATGCATCGGCATATCCTTGCCATACAATATCACAATAACTCCAATATGCTGTCATAACATATACACAAGTGCATCAGATATCTGTCTATACATATACACAATGCAATCTGCATAATACCTGTCATATATAACAACAAACTCAGATATACTGTCATCATTACACCAACTCAGATATACTGTCATAACCTAATCCACAGTGCATCTAGATACAGCCCGGCCATAACAGTTACACACGTGCATCGGATACTACTCAGTCATACATATACCAATACATCGATAGTACTGTCAACATAACACAATCATCAGATATACGGTCCCCTCATATACACAATGCATCAGATACAGTATACTGTCCATACATATACAACATGAATCGATATACTTGTCATACATATACACCACTACATCAGATATAACTGTCATTCACATATACACAATCATCAGATACCGTATACTGTCATACCTTATACAGCAATAGTGCATCAGTATACTGTCATACATATACACAATGCATCTATATACACACATCATACTATACACCACACCTCATCGGATATACTGTCACATCATATACCAATATGCATCAGATATAACTGTCCATCAACCATATACACACATACATCGGATATAATAACTGTCCATACATATACACAAATGCATCAGATATAACTTGTATCATATACACAATCATCTATAACAGATACGTCAGACATATTAAACAATACAGTCGATATATACTGTCATACATATACACATCATCGACTTATACTGTCACACACATATACAACAATGCATCAAGATACAGTATACTGTCATCCAGACACACAATCAATCGGATATCACTAGTCCACATATCCACATGATCAATACAGGATATCTGGTCATACATATTACACATAATACAGTCGCATAACTGATACTGGTCACACATATACAAATGCATCTCAGATACATATATAGCTTGTGCATCCATTCACAAAGGCATCAGATACAGTATACATGGCATACATTACACAATGCTCGGAGACTGTGCCATACATATAAACAATACTCAGATATACTGTCCGACATATAAAATACATCAGATATCCTGTCATATACTATACCAATGCAATCAGATACAGTAATGCTGTCGATACATATAACAATGACATCGATATACTGTCACACATATAAACCTACTGCATCATTTGATAACCCTCACACTATACACACTGCAAGTCAGAATATACCCTAATCCATACACACAATGTCAGATCTACTAAGCGAACAATGCTAGCACTTTGTACCATGTACTAAATGACCCTTTATACAATCCATCAGTGAAGTCTACCAACAGATGATGGATGCATAGCTTGGGCCATCCTAGTAATTTCACAATGTGATGTGGACACATCAGCGAGCCCTTTCCTCTGGTAACAGAATGTCTCCTCAACTAATGGGTCAACACGATTGGTCACACATTAGAGGCCTCATGCCTAAACCCAATTTATCTTTCTGTCTTTCAGTTGGCACTGATGAAAATTATGTAAATGTGGCTGATTCTGATGAAAAGGGTAAGGAAAATATTAATTTCAAGTATTCCTAGCAAGTGGGAGTCAATGGTCCACGAGTCCACCATGAGGGATCTTCTGCTGTTCATGTGGACTTGTCTGGTAATAATCCTCTTCTCATTTCAGCATCTTCAGCCGATGGCAATTACGTTAATGTTGGAGACACCAGCGATATAAAAGGTACTTCTACTATAAAATTATAGTGATGAGAGAAACTGCGGAAGAGACTGTGAAAGTGCTGGAGAATCAAGTGTGTAGAAGATATCAGCTGGATTATAGCAGTATCTCAGTTTCATCTATGGAAGAGGTTTGCTAGACAGGTTATAGACACAGTATAGGAAGTAGAGGAATTACTTTCAGGAGGTCAGGTATGGAGGAAGTCAGAGAGACCATTCATGGATCAGGTATGGAGGAAGTCAGAGAGACCCAGTTCAGGCTCATCATGTAATGAGGCTTTCCGACATACCATTCATGGATCATGTATGGAGGAGGTCAGACAGATCCATGTCACTAGGATCATGTATGAGGCTCGTTCAGACAGACATTCATGGATCATGTATGGAGGAGGTCAGACAGAAAGACATTCATGTATCATGTATGGAGAGGGCGACAGACATTCATGGATATGTATTGAGGAGTCTACAGACATTCATGGATCATGTTCATGTGAGGAGGTCGAGACAGCCCATTCATGATCATGGTTGGAGGGGTCAGGTTACAAACCCTTCATGGATCAGGTAATGGAGGAGGTCAGACACAACCATTCATGTGATCATGTATGGAGGAGTCATACCGATCATATCATGGATCTGTAGGAGGAGGTCCAGACAGACCATTTCAATGGCTCATGTAGGAGGAGGTACGATAAACAGACACATTCATGACCATGTATGGAGGAGGTCACAGATCTTCATGATCATTAGTGGAGGTTTCCACTAACGACCATTCATGGATTCATGTATGGAGAGGTCAGACAGACCCTTCATGGATCATAGATGGAGGAGGTCAGACCGATCATTCATGGATCATGTATGCAATGAGGTCAGACAGACCATTCATGGATCATTATGGGGCAGGTCAACAGACATTCTGGATCATGTTTATGGAGGAGGTCAAGACAGATCTTTCCCTGTGATCATGTATAAGGAGGTCAGTGACAGACTCATCCATTGATCATTTATGGGGAGGAGAGTCAGAACACAGACCATTCATGGATCTAATGTATTGGAGAGGTCAGACAGACCATCCATAGGATCCATGATATGGAGGAGGTTCAGACACAAAGACCATTCATGGATACATGGTTAGGAGGAGGTCAGACAAACCATTCATGGAGATCATGTATGGATAGGTTCAGAAACAGCCCATTCATAGGGTAGTATGGAGAAAGGTCAGACAGACCAATTCATGTATCATTATAAACTGTGGAGGAGGTCAGACAGATCATCATGGATCATGTATGAGGCAGGTCGACAACCATTCCTGGATGCAATGTATGGATGAGGTCAGATCTGATCATGGTCTGTATCATGTAGGAGGAGGTCATACCAGCTCATTCATGATAGGTATGGAGAAGGGTCTGACAGACCATTCCTGCGATCATGTATGGAGGAGGTCTACAGACCAGTCATTGAACCAATATGTGGTAGAGGATGGCAGACCATTCATGGATCATGTATGGAGGAGGGTCAGACAGACCATTTCATGGATCATGTAATGGAGGAGGTCAGACAGACCATTTCATGGATCCGGTATGGAGGATGTCAGACAGATCTTTCGATTCATGGATCATCGCAAGAAAGAAATACTAGTGTGGTCAGACATCTCTTCTGATCATGTTGGAGGTAGGTCTAGACAGAACCATTCATTGTATCATTATATAGGAGATGAGGTCAGACAGATCATCATTTCGCTGGAATCATGTATGAGGAGTACAGACAGACCCATTCATGGAATCAGGTATACGGAGGTTTAGGTGTTTGCGCATTTACTTAAGAGTTCCTCTTACGTTTTCGTGCACCTCTGGGTGTCTAGTATAACGGTGTCTAGGGTTAAGTCGTACAATTAACCAACTAGGGGTGCTGGCTTCTGGTCGAGGATCACGGTGTGCGGTGTCGCTCGTCTGCTCTTCCTGGTGTTCGTGCCCGTATCGCAATTCCTCCATTGTCTGTTGCCTCACTCAAATCATGGAGCCTGTTTTTCTGAAAACCTTTCGCGACGTTGCTCTCTCCCCATTCTCGTCTCATGGTACCGAAGCTTCTTTCTCTGTGCACCGTCATTTACCACCCCTCCGTAGTCGCTCCCGTCTTAACGTCTTCTCCCCACATCCTCCCCAGCCATTCTCTTACCACCTTGTGCATTTTTGGCCGCTTAGCAATTTCCGTCGGTTGCGGCAGCAGATCCAGTCGATGCAGGGCACGTTATAGCTTGGGACGCGGGGACGGATTGGGGAAGCATTAGGGGGGGGCTCAAGAGCCAAATGTCTGGGCGTCTGCATTGTCAGGCTTTTCAAGGACATTACATGTGGGCCAGAATTCCGATCGGTCATGGAGACCGCCCATCGACTCGTAACCGCACACCTTACAACCTCACCGACGGAAGGTGGACAGAGGAAAGAGGCTGAACTAATCATACTGGAACATACGATACTGACCCATCGCTCCACATACCTGCGGCCGCATGTACAACCGGTGATTCCATCGGTGTCAGTGACGTTCCCTGGTCCTCCAGTGGCATGCAGATCCGCGTGCCAATGTCAATGTTCGACCTCCTTCACCGATCGATTACGGGTCTGTCTGACCTCCTCTTTTCCATTAGCATCGTCTACCCATGAATGGATAGCGGGCCTGACCGTTCCTCTCCATACCTGATACCCATGAATTAGGTTCTCGATCTGTACCTCCTCAACTACCATCATCTCATTGAAAGGGATGGCTGTGGGGATCTGCGACCCACCCTCTTACAGATCTGACATGCCAAGCCCCCATGACAAGATTCTGTCTGACCCCTCCCTCCACCTACACCCGATCCATCGATCGGGGTTACTGTCTTGGACCTCCTCTCATTCATTCTCGACTGACTCAAGATGGTCTATGCTGAATCTCTCCCATACCATTACATGACAGGTCCATGAATGTCTTGATACGTTACTCCTCCTCCACTAATCACTGTGATCCTATAATGGTCCTTTGTCACTGCCTCCCCAATGCATTGGTGAAAAAAAATCGCATATAGTGGTACTGAAGCCTTTCTGATCCTTCTACTGCCAAGTACCCTCTGATGCCCGGGAATGTGATGCTGTATTGGCACTCCCCCTCTCTATTACCATCTGAGCCATTATGTTAATTCGATGCGGATGATATGACCGGCTCGGTCGGCGACTTATCTGGCAATAATCGACACTGTGGTTAATGGTGCGTGATTCGTTGATCACACCTTGGCTGCGCATAACATCGATTCCCGTGGGATGAATGATACTGTCATGCCTGTCTCTGCCACACTGAGTACTATGATGTTGTCTATGGCTTCGCAACCTCCCTCACTAATTACCTGTACTCATGCGGACTTGGTTCATGAGCGTGTCCGACGCCCCGGGGGGTCTCGCTACCCACTAACGCATTATCCATTGCACTGTGGCGTGTGTGCTCACAGTTGCACGGCCTCCACTTCGTCGATTCCTAAATCGACATCCACCTCTCAGATTAAGTCAGTATGCTCTGACTGCTCTCCATACATGATGCCAAATAATGGCTCTTCGTCTGAGCTCCATGGCGAATACTGATTCCATGAAGTGGTTCTGTCTGACTTCGCTCTTGCGGGTTCACTACAAATTTGACTGATCATGACTGGTCGCACAGTGCGGATTGCTCTGTCGCACATGCCGTCTGTATGACACTGTAAGTCGACTCTAAGTGATCTGCTCTAATCTCAAAGTCTGTTCCGATTCCATGGAATCCCATGACCCATGTGGCTCTGTCGACCCTTCCCCACTAACACTATCCAATGAGTGCGTCGGTCTGCTCTTCATCACTGATTGTACATCCTGATATGATCTGTCTTGACCCTACCTCCCTACATGTCCAAATGCGGCATGACTGGATCTCTTTTAAGCCCTAGACGACCCTCCTCAGGGGGGGACGGGAGTGGGCGGGGTGGGGAGAATGAGTAGCGATTGGGAGGTCCAGAAGCTGAAACGTGGTGGGCACCGGGTGTGAGTCAGTGATCCTCTTCTCTGCCAATACACCAGGTCTCCTAGGAATGCTTCGTCGTGCACCTCCATCCATTCACATGTATCCCATGAATGGTCTTGTATGTCGTGACCCCCTCCCATAGCTGGATCCATGATGGTCCTTGGCTCGACGCTTCCTCCGCCATCAATGATCCACTGAATGATCTGTCTGACCTGCCTCCATACATATGCCCATGAAATGGTGGGTCTGTCTTCACCTCCATAACCATACCTGATCATGAAGGTTGGTGTCTCCCCCCTGACCTCTCCTTACATGATCCATGTGTAATGGTCACTGTCTGATCTCATCCCTTCCATACATAATCTCATGGACAAGGGTCTGTCTGACCGCCTACCCTACATGATTCATATTGGAATGGTCATGTCTGACCTCCCTATACATGATCCATGAATGGTCTTGTCTGAACCTCCTCCATACATGATCCATGAATGGTCTGTCTGATCCTCACTCCATACATGATCCATGAATGTCTGTCTGCTGATACCTCTCGTCGCATACATGATCCATGAATTGTCTGTCCTGACCTCCTCCATAGCTTATTCGCATGAATGAGTCTGTCTGACCTCCTCCAAACTTGGATTCCATGACTCGCTTGTGACTTGTCGATCTTCCTTCCTACCTGCGAATTCACATTTGAACCGCTCCTGAAAGTATTCCTCTACTTTCCTATACTGTTCTAAACCTGTCCTTAGCAAACTCTTCTAGAATAAAAAACGGAGATACCTTTCTATAATCCCACTTACCTCTCTATCATGGCCACAAACTAGGATCACATCCGACGGGTGTATTGGTCACTTACGTCTAGTTACTGTCTAGGGCTATGAGTTTCTCATTTTCCTTAGGCGATGGGTACGCGATAGCTCGATAGACATCGATCACCAATGAGAGTTCGATGTGTAACGGCGCAGATGTATATGACCAGTGTGGGTGACGGCAGGTCTTGACACAACTCGGTCTTGGAGTGTCTCCACAGTCACTGTAGTTTCCCGTACTCGCTGAATGATTGCTGAAATCAGACAGAGGACAATGAGTAGCACACAGAGGTGGCAGCAATCCACGTTGAGAGGGGGCGCGGAGGAGCGAGGTCCGCATGCTCGGTAACATGGCGTCATAGGTCGAGCTCCGCTCAGTGTGGAGGAGCATCTGTTGGACAAACAGGCACTGCCCACTATAGCTAGGACAAATATCGGTTACGAACTCTAGATTGTCCGTACCCTTGTCAATCACGTATTCACTCCAGCGCAGTTACATGGACATCGTCATTTCATTCGAGTGCCAACTGTGATAGACAGTAAAGATAGTGGGTATGTAGGGCCCGCGTAAGGGCCCTCGAAGAGGAGGTGACGACCAACCAAACACCAATGTTAAACGAAAAGAAACAGACAAAACAGCACATATAGTTGGCAAATCTGGTGTTGGACTAGCAGAGGTTGACGAGAACTCCATTCACATTTTATCCAACAAGCGAAAGGCTTCGCTTACTGTTGTCTTACTATCACAGGATAACGACTAGGATCGGTCCCAAGACTTTTAGTTGCCCCGCGTCTCGCATCATCCTCGGTAGCAGTTCATCTTCACATGTCACGTGGAGTTCACGGGTCCATGAGTCCCAATTTTACAACGTCGATTCTATGGCATTGTGTGTTAGCTATATCTGATGCATGAGAGTGTGTGTACGGCCCGACTTTGGGTATAGGCGTGCATATCTGATGCAGTCGTGTAATGTGTGACGGTATCTATGATTTCAGGTGTTTATATGTGGGACAGTAATATCCGATGCATTTGCTTTCAGGAGTAGAGACAGTATACTGTATCTAGATGTGCATGTGTGTGGCCAGGTAGGGCTTGGGGAGTAAGGAACAGTCAGCTGATAGGGAGCCACTGTCTTATCCGCTCTGACTAGTCTATCGTGATGGGTCTTAGTTTTCTAGGGTGTATTGACCCGCTATCGGCAGCTGGCACTAGACGACATGAAAACCTCGTAAGGTGGTGAAGGTCTGACGGTCCTGATAGTCTAGTCTGCCCTGCCCCCCCGTCTCACACGTGCGTACTAGGGGCCTTTTAATCTCCGTACTCTTATCGAGCGCGTCAGCCTCATCTACAGAACATCTGTTCTCTCGTGGTGCACGTTCGGGTTCATCACTTGACATATTGCGGCCGGCGTTTCGGCCGCTGGCGTTTCGCGGTGCCGGTCGGGCTCTAGTGGAGGCGCTCGGCGGGATAATACCGGTCCTCCATTCAACCCTGGGTAATCGTACCTCGCGTCGCCTCTGGCCGTCTACCTCCTCCTACCGAGCCGCTTGAATGCAACCCCGACGCCGAGCCAATCCTCTCGAACCCCACTACCTCGCAGCACAAGAACTCTACCCCCCATTGGGTAAAACTCCGGGTCGCTCGTACCCGTGACGCTGTACCAAACAGCCCGTCCTTCTCGCCCACTCCAATCTCGCTCGGGCTCGTCAACTTAGCCTCTCGACTCCCGTCACTTTTTTTTCGTTCCTAGCCTACTCCTTTTTTTCTCGATTGCGATCTTGTTTCGCCCCCTTATTCCTTTTGTTTCTTTCATCCCGCTCCTTCTCTCTCTCTTTCCTATTGTGTCCACCCCCCCTCCGCCGTCCCACTTGTTCCTGTCCTCTGCCTGCCTCTGTCTTATTCTGTGCCCTTCTTATCTCTCCCTACGCTCCCTGCCTATGATACACCACCTGGTGCGTACTCGCTCCTCACCTTCTTTTTTTATTCCTTTTGTGTACTCCTCACTCCGGCAGCCGGTCTCCTCACTTCGCTGAGTCAAGGCGTCTGTCTCTTCCTATCTTGTCCCCCCCTTTCTTTGGTCCCTTCTCTCCACACGATGTTATGTGTTACTCCCCTCTTGTCATCCTGGTGCTCTCCCCCCCCTTGCTGTTCCCCTTCTTGCCTTTCTTTTGCGTTCCTGCTGCTCGTTCCGCTTCTCGCTCCTCTCGCAGTCTTCGCCCTCCCCCGTCCGTTCTGCCAGGCTGGAATCCCCCTTGTGCTCGCTCCGCTTTCCCCCTGCCCCTTGGCTCCCCCTAGCGCCCGGCGCTCATCGGGCTCCCCCGGCTTGCCGGGCGTGGCGCGGGGGCTGCCCTTTACGTCCGCGCGCTCCCTTTTCTCCTATCTGCGTTGGTATTTTTAGTCTCCTGTCGTTCTCCCACCTGATAGCTTCGTTCCTGTTACCTGTCGTCCTTTGCGTATCGTCCACTTCCTTTGTTATCTCTCGTCGCTCCGCGTTGCCTCATCGTCCCGTCTCCCACCCCTCTAGATGTGTGCGTTCCTGTCCTGTGTTCACCCCCGCTTCCCACCTTCCTCTTCGCCTGCGCTGCTTTCTTCTGTCTGCTCACTCCCAACCTTCGTCCCCATCCCCGACTCCCTCTTTGCCACGATTTCCCGCCTTTCCTCTCTCATTCGTTCCTCCTTTCGTTCCCTTTGTTTTTGTCCCCTTCCATGGTTCCTGCTCAGCGGGGGAGCGCGAGCTGGGCTGGCGGCCGGCCCGGGCACGCCGCTCATCTAGGCGGCAGGACGAGCGCGGGAGCTCCGAGGCATGTGGGTGCGAGTGTTCAGGCGTACTATACGGAGAGAGGCCCGATAGCTCTCCCCCGCCTGCGATCTGACGCAGTGAGACCCCTCCAAGCCTAAAGCGGTCCGCCAGCGCAACTCTAGGAACGCCGCGGGGCACTGGGCGAGTGACCGTGGGTCTCCGGAGTGGTGCGGGGGGGCCGAGTTTACGTACTCATGCGCGTAGGCGCCACGCCGCATCGCGCCGTGGGCACCTGGGCGGGCCGGACGCCGAGCAATAGCTCCGGCGGACGGATAGGGGGAGACGCGTGGAGGCCGCAGGCCCCGGGGGGGCCACTCTTGTGGTGCGTGGGGCAACCTGATCCCAGGGCCGCACAAAACAGCCAGCTCCGCGCAGAGGAGCGGATCGCCTAGGGGGAGCGACGAGGGCGCCGACGACGCACGGCTCGACTAGTCTGGGCGACGCGCTGACCGAGCGCGCGGCTACGAACGCGCGCAGTAGGTCCGGCCCAGAGGAGGGGACTAACGAGGGCGGCGAGTCCAAAAGTTGGCGCCCAGGCTTCTTCCGCGCCGACGGCCGCTTGCCTGAATAGGGGTGGTTGCTATGCAAAGCGGGCCAAATAAATAGTGGATCGGACAGGTACTCTGAGACATCGCTGCTTGGCGCACTCGTGGTGTAGAAGTGTGCGCCACTGGAACCACACGGCGGGGCATATAATCCCGGATGTCATTGTCGTATATGGTTCGACACAGTTAACTGTTCGGTCGGATGCATGTGATTTATGTTGAGCAGTATAGCCTGATTATTACGGGTGTCCGTAATGGCACGTGGCTATCGGCACACTGAATCTCTCTCTCACGATCGGGAAGTTGGGTTCATGATTAAGGTATCTCGAAAAGGTATGGAACCGATATTGCGCGAGATTGAGCTCCGCTGCGGGTACTGCATTAGTGTCCACAAATTATAAATTGTACTTCGCTGTGACACGCTGCATCTCTGTACTGCAAGTGTTCGTGGGCGGATCTTGGTAGGACTCGTTAACTGGTCCACGTCCGAAGGTCGTGTCGCGTGCCTCCATGTACATCCGGTGGCTCGGCTCCGTCATATGATAAGGTTAGCTCAGCTGGGCGGGAAGTACGGGCCTGTGTAGTGCTGTCTATAACCTAGATCTGCGGTGGACTGTAAAGCTATGCCCTGGTATGGGGACAGGTATACACCGCACTATAGATCCGATGTCGCTTGTTGTCTATGTGTAGGTGCTACTCCAGTAGCTCTGTTGGGTGCATGGCTAGCGCGCGCCCTCCTTCGCCAGGGCTCCTCCAGCCCGGCGTGCGCTGTCATCACAGGTCCGCGTAGTGCGTTACGTCGTCTCTCCCGGGTCGGGTGCGGCTAGAGCGCGATTCGTGGAGGCTCATATGGCCGTGCGCGGCACTGGTCGGACCGACTGCTCCGCCCGCGTACTAGCATCTCGGTCTAGCCGCCGCGTCTTGCCCGCATTGGCTACGGGGGCTCCCACTTTTCACCCCTGATGGCAACCTGCAGTTGCAGCCCGCGAGGCTCTGTGCCGGGGCACAGAGCCCGATCCCTCGACACTCCTTGGCTTTTGACGGCCCCGCGACATTCCGCGGTCGTCTGGTGTTAGCGCTGTTAAGTCGCGCGCCGCGGGATACCGCTGAGTTCGGCATCCCTAGAGTCTTGTAATGTACAGTCTCATACCTGTATTTTGGATTGCCTGTTGTGTAATCCAGCTCAGGCTCTCTAGACTCCTTTCCGACTCCTCGCTCGGTGAATGTCTCTTGTCTGTCTCGAGCGACCACAGTGATCATGGACTCTCTAGCCGGGATCGGCTATCGCTCCCACGTACTCTTGCCCCTGGGCCGTGCCCCGATTACTGCTCTCGAAAGCGCTGGGGGTCTAGCTCTAGGAGACCGTGCGGCGGGCCGGGCGGCGGTTCGGCGGGCGCCCTTCCGCGCCCGGGCTTACAGAAACAAAAAAGATAAAAAAAAACAACACAAAACACAATAACCCGAGGCAATTATGTGATTAATGTGTTAATATGACAGTTAGACTGTTATCGTGATGTATAAGTTGTTATAGTTGTATGTACGAGTATATATCTGATGTCATTTGTGTATAGATTGACTAAGTATATCTGAATGTTAAACTTGTGGTATATTGCTACTGACTATTATATCCGATGCAGTGTGTGATATGTATGATCAGTATACTGTATCGTCGATGTCAAAAAAACAACTAGAGGTTCGGTGGGAGGAAAAAAAAAAATCGGGGGAGGGGGTTGCAGGGTGGGGATGTCTTTTAGATCCAAGTATACATACTCTGATGTATTGGTTTATATGGCTCTGACCATATATCCGATGTATCTGTGCATACTTATGACCCTCTACTCATCCTCGATGTCAGTGTATTGTGTATATGTATGACCTTATAGTTCTATGAATGCAATTGTGTATATGTCATGACAGGCTCATTATCGGTATATGGTATTGATATATAGTGTTGATGGCATATATGGAATTCCGATGCATTGTGTAATGTTAATGAGCAGTATGAACTTTATGCATGTTATTTATGGATTACAGTATCATCTCGATGCATCTGTGTATGCATTGTGATTAGACAGTATACTGTATCTGGATGCATTGTGTCTACTGTAGACAGTATATTTGGATG
>WNYA01000824.1:0-12060 GCA_019512145.1 Engystomops pustulosus
ACACACACAGCATGCACCAGCCCCATCTCCCATACATACACACAGCATGCACCAGCCCCATCTCTCATACACACACACAGCAGGCACCAGCCCCATCTCTCATACACACACACAGCATGCACCAGCCCCATCTCCCATACACACACACAACAGGCACCAGCCCCATCTCCCATACACACACACACAGCATGCACCAGCCCCATCTCCCTTACACACACACAGCATGCACCAGCCCCATCTCCCTTACACACACACAGCAGGCACCAGCCCCCCTTCCACCCCTCCAGCACTCACCTCTTCCTCCATGCTGCTAGGCCCGGGCTGTGCTGTGGGGGCGTGGCCTCCTCGCTCTGTGTAATGTGCAGGGCAGGGCCTGTGAGGAGCCCAGCGCTAGGGCTGATTTCTGCAGAGGAGAACAGGCTCCTGCACTGCCACCCACTGCTATACATCCATATCATAAGGTTAGTTTATCATATGGATGCATCAGGGAGGGCAGTGCAGGAGCCTGAGCATAGGAAGTGATCTGGCCGACAGCCGGCACATGTAGTGAGGGAGAGAAGGAGTGGCCCCGGCCCTGCACAGACAGAGGAGGAAGGGATCGGCCCCATCAGCTGCTCAGGGCACCGGCCCACCGGGAAGTCTCCCGGTAAAGTCTATGGCCAGTCCGCCCCTGCCTATCAGGATATACACTGTTACATTTACAGTCAGGAATTGAAAGTTGTGAATGAATATTTTAATATCACACCAGAAGTGGTTTTCTAGGTGCCCCATTTAAGAGATATAACCGGTTAAAGATGGCAACTATCTTGACATCTATAAATGTACATGGGGTATGTTCACTAGGACTTGTACAGCTGTACGACAGTTGTGAAGGGGTTAAAGTTCATTACTAGAGATGAGCGAGTATACTCGTCCGAGCTTGATGCTCGTTCGAGTATTAAGGTACTCGAAACGGCTCGTTGCTCGGACGAGTATTTCCCCTGCTCGAGATCGAGCATTTAATTAAAAAAACACAGTGAAGAACAATGAAGAATAGAATAAAAACAGTGAACACAGTGAACACAGGATCATTTAAGTGAAAAACACAGTGAAAAACACAGTGAAGAATAGATTACAGATGTTCTGCACATCTGCTTACTTGTCGAAGATACGCGCGGAACGGCGAACAAAATACTATGTGAGACAATATATATGTGTTAAGAACCCTTGCATACACAGGAGCAGGACAGAGCCACCGGGATCACACAGAGCACCGGGGAGCAGCACAGAGACCCGGGAGCGCACGAGACATCTGGGAGCGGCACGGAGACACCGGGGAGCAGCACAGAGACACCGAGACACTGGCACGGAGACATCAGGGCACGGAGAGGCGGGGCACGGAGACATGCTGGCACGGAGACAGCTGGGCACGGAGACATCGGGCACGGAGAGAGCGGGCACGAGACATCGGTGCACGAGACAGCGGGCCACGGGAGACACGGGGCACGAGACACTGGGCAGGTAGACAGCGGGCCACGGAGACAGCGGGCAACGGAGACAGCTGGGCACGGAAGAGCGCGGGGCACGGAACAGCGGGCACTGATAGAGCGGGGGCACGGAGACATCGGGGCACGGAAGAGGCGGGCACGGAGACGCGGGGCACTGAGACATCGGGGCACGTATACATCGGGCACGGAGACAGCGGGGCCGGAGACAGCGGGGCACGGAACAGCTGTCCACGGAGAGTAGCGGGGCACGGAGAGGCGGGCACGGAGAACACTGGGCACGGAGACAGCTGGCACGGATACATCGGGGCACGGAGGAGCGGGCACCGGAGACATCGGGGCACGGATACATCGGGGCACGGAGACAGCGGGGCACTGAGACATCGGTCACTGAGCAGCGCGGTGCCGGAGACAGCTGGCACGGAGACAGCTGGGCACGAGACATCGGTCAACGGAGATAGCGGGGCACGAGACAGCTGGCACGGAGACATAGGGCACGGAGAGAGCGGGGCACGGAGACAGCGGGGCACGAGAAAGCGTGGCAGAGCATCGGGGCACGGAGACCCGGGCACGGAGACAGCGGGGCACGGAGACATCGGGTTTTTGGTGTCTGGCCCGGGAGGCAGGGTGTGCTGTTTGGGCACGGAGACCTTTGGGCACGGAAGACAGCGGGGCACGGAGACACTGGCACGGAGACAGCGTGGCACGGAGACACTGGTCACGGAGACAGCGGGGGCACGGAGACAGCGGGGCACGGAGACAGCGGGGCACGGATCAGCGTATCTCCCGACCAGTAAGCAGATTGCCGACATCTGCACTCTCTTCTTCACTAGTGTTTTTTCACTTAAATGATCCTATTCTTCCATGTTCTTCACTCTGCTAACTTGTCGGGAGATAAATACGCGCGGACAGGGAAGAATAGATTGCAGATGTTTGCACATCTGCTACTTATCATAAGACATTCCTTTTTCATAATTAACACATTTTATTCCCAACCATGGTCCCTTTGAAAAAATGCTCGAGTCTCCCATTGACTTCAATGGGGGGGGCCTGCGGGGTCCTGGGAAGCGTCGTAAGTGGTTCTTTGCTCGTTATTCGAGACGGCACTCGGCATCTTGAAAAGTCGTCTCGAATAACGAGCACTCGAGCATTTTAGTGCTCGCTCATCTCTATTCATTACTACAAAAAGAGTTGACATAAATATTAATATCATTTGATATAACTATTTTATAAAATTAGTAGCACCTTACTTTTATAGCATATATATTATTATTTTTTTAAACCATTGTATGTTTGTCTATGTTTTTTAGTTTATCTGACCAAGAAGTTGCCCAAGGAAACTACTGACGTATTCGCCAAACCATAGGCCATCTCCTTCAGAGCCTTGAAGATTATGTTTTACATGTTCAATCACCAGAGAGAAAGCTCTAGGGCAGATGTGACTATTGTGACCACATTATTAAAGGGGTGTTTCCATCTGGACATGCACATTTAACTTAATTTCATTACAAACTCCAAGGAAGGAAGCAGCACTCCAAGATAAATAGTGAATATTTATTCCACCAGTGGTAAGTGCTAACTCCAAGATAAATAGTGAATATTTATTCCACCAGTGGTAAGTGCTATGTTTCGGCTGACTCTAAGCAGCCATTTTCAAGCATGAAATGGTAGGTGTAAGCTTCAAAAAACGAGCACCAGCTCGGTGCTTGAGAATGCTTGAGAATGGCTGCATAGAGTCAGCCGAAACGTAGCACTTACCACTGGTGGAATAAACATTCACTATTTATCTTGGAGTGACACCAGTGTGTAAGTGCTAAGTTTCGGTGACTCTATGCACATTCAAGCATTTTCAAGCCACCGAGCTGGTGTGCTGTTTGTTTTTGAAGCTCACCTACCATTCATGCTTGAAATGGCTGACTTAGAGTCGCGAAACATAGCATTAAACACTGGTGGATATTTAATATATTCACTATTTCTTGGAGTGCTGCTTCCTTCCTTGGAGTTTGTCATGAATAAGTTTAAAGTGCATGTCCGATGGAACACACCTTGTAAAATGTTGGTCACAATTAGTCACATCTGCCTAGAGCTTTCTCGTCTTGGTGATTGAACATGTAAAACATAACTTCAGGCTTCTGAAGGAGATGGCCTATGTGTTGGCGAATACGTCAGTAGTGTTCCTTGGGCGAACTTTCGGCAGATAAACCAAAAAACATAGGACAAACATACAATGGTTTAAAAAAAATAATAATATATGCTATAAAAGTAAGGTGCTATATCTTCATAAAAAAAGTTATTCAAATGATATTATATTGTCAACTCTTGTTGTTAGTAATGAGTAGAGATGAGCGAGCACTAAATGCATCGAGCTCGTTATCGAGAGACTTTTCAGATGCTCGAGTGCCGTCTCGAAAACGGGCACTTAGACGCTTCCCACCCGCAGGCCCCATTGAGTATGGGAGATCGGCATTTTCAAAGGCATGGTTGGGAATAAAATGTGATTAATTGATAAGATGTTCTTCTGATAGTTAGCAGAGTCTGCAAAAAGGTGGAATAAACATTCACTATTTATCTTGGAGTGCTGCTTCCTTCCTTGGAGTTTGTATGCATATGGGATCCTGAGTCAGTTCCTTGAAGCCTGCACCCACATTGGATTTAATACGGTTATCCACAGTGCTGCTCCTTCTACCCATTTATTTTATTATATATACATATGTTCTGAAAAAAGTAGAGATTTTTAAAGATAATTTCCCATAAATGCAGCCCCTAAATAACAAGATGTCCTTGGATACGACCACCGCAACACTCGGGCAGAATTGGGCATGCATATGTTACTGAAGAGCCCGCCTACTTGGATTTAGGGTTCTTTACCACAGGGAAGCTGTGGGACATGTTGTAACTCCCTGTAATTTCATATGCAAAAAAAAGGAGCTTTTTGCACAATTCCTCCAGCAACGGTGGTCGTATCCAAAGAAAGCTGTCCTTTATTTCTAAGGGACCATATTTAGGGAAATTATTCTTATATAGGTACATCTTATTGATGAATTGTGTATATATTGCAGATTAATTCATTTAAATGTGAATTTCCAGTTGGTTTAACTCCTTTAAATATTAATTTATATCATGTAGCTGTTTAGTTGTGTAGGATATACATTCTAACTGGATTATGGTGCAGAGAATTATCTCAACAAGGAAAAGCCAAGGTTATCTTCATGTTAAGAGTAATATTGTAATTATGTGCTTCACAAATTGAATAAGTCAATGGCCAACATAATACTTTACACTAGGCACATTTAGGGAGGACTAATTGATTGTGTTAAAGGAAACCTACCACATGAAATGGTAGGTGTAAGCTTCAAAAACCGAGCACCAGCTCAGGGTGAGCTGGTGCCGGAGCATATTTTCATTATTCTCCTGAACCGCTGTATCGCAGTTTAAACACTTTAGTATCTTTATATGTTAAGCTGGTTCACTGCACCGTGGTACTCGCTCGGCGCACCATGCGCGCGACCTTGTGCCAAGCGCCTAAATAGGAATTGCCGGAGAGCCGTGCGCACGGTCGCGCGCATGGTACCAAGGTGCGGCGAACCGGCTTAACATATAAAGATACTAAAGTGTTTTAACTGCGATACAGCGGTTCGGGAGAATAACGAGCTGGTGCTCGGTTTTTGAAGCTTACACCTACCATTTCATGTGGTAGGTTTCCTTTAATGGTTACTATTGGCAATGAGTATAAGACAGCTTATGTGTGATAGATAGCTGTGACTATCCATGTAGTATCATATTCACCTGTAGTGTACTTCTAGCTATGAATATATCCTGCATTATGCTGATTCAGTTCTAATAAAGTTTTGCGGCGATTGAAGTTTTTTTTTTTTATCCTTTCATGAACGTCCTAAATTAAGAAAACAGCACAAGAAAAACTGCACAAAGCTCATCCCTGGTAACACACAGCCAGGCAGGAAATATTTCCATGTATAGGGGCAAATTCTTGTATTCAATTTTATTTCCCCACTTGTTCTTTATTCAAATTCTAAGTTTAGATTTAATTAAACAAATTTGGTTACCCCCAAAGCAAGATGTCTTTGCCCTCTTTGGTTTCAACAAAGCAAAGCAATACATTGAGCATTAGAGATGAATCCTGCACGTAAAATGACATGCTGCTTTTTTATCTGCCCAAACCTACAGATCCTCCTAATTAGAGATGAGCGAGCACTAAAATGCTCGGGTGCTCGTTATTCGAGACGAACTTTTCCCGATGCTCGAGTGCTCGTCTCGAATAACGAGCCCCATTGAAGTCAATGGGAGACTCGAGCATTTTTCAAGGGGACCAAGGCTCTGCACAGGGAAGCTTGGCCAAACACCTGGGAACCTCATAAAAGGATGGAAACACCACGGAAATGGACAGGAAACAGCAGGGGCAGCATGCATGGATGCCTCTGAGGCTGCTTAATCGCACCATTATGCCAAAATTATGGGCAACAAGCGAGCACTAAAATGCTCGGGTACTCGTTATTCGAGACAAACTTTTCCCGATGCTCGAGTGCTCGTCTCGAATAACGAGCCCCATTGAAGTCAATGGGAGACTCGAGCATTTTTCAAGGGGACCAAGGCTCTGCACAGGGAAGCTTGGCCAAACACCTGGGAACCTCAGAAAAGGATGGAAACACCACGGAAATGGACAGGAAATAGCAGGGGCAGCATGCATGGATGCCTCTGAGGCTGCTTAATCGCACCATTATGCCAAAATTATGGGCAACAGCATGGCCATGACAGAGTGACCGAATGAGGCTAGATAGCATCTAAAACATGCAATAATTGACCCTGACACTATAGGGGCATGCAGAGGCAGCAGTGGCAGGCTAGAGAGTGTCATGGCGACATACCCTAAATGGACTCAGGCGCTCGTCCCCTTAGTGTCGGGTCACTTAGTGCATGTTTTAGATGCTTATCTAGCCTCATTCGGTCAATCTGTATGGCCATTGCTGTGGGCCATCAATTTGGCAATAATGGGCGATTAAGCAGGACTCAGAGAATCATGCATGGGCTGCCCTGCGTTTCCTGTCCATTTTCCGTGGGTTCCATCCTTTTATGAGGTTCCCAGGTGTTTGGCCCAAGCTACCTGTGCAGAGGCCTGGTCCACTTGAAAAATGCTAGGAGTCCTCCCATGACTTCAATGGGGCTCGTATTCGAGACGAGCACTCGAGCATCGGGAAAAGTTGCTCGAATACGAGCACCCCGAGCTTTAGTGCTCGACTCATTCTACATTAGAGGATTGTAGGTTGGGCAGATATAAAAAAGCAGCATGTCATTTTACGTTGCAGGATAATCTCAATGCTCAATGTATTGCTTTGCTTTGTTGAAAACAAAGAGGCAAAAGAATCGTGCTTTGGGGGTAACCAAATTTTGTTATTAATCAAACTTAGAATTTGAAAAAGAACAAGTGGGGAATAAAAGTGATGAACAAGGAATTTGCCCCTATACATGAAAATATTCCTGCATGGCTGTGTGTTACCCAGGGAGAGCTTTGATGCAGTTTTTCTCGTGCTGCTTTCGTATTTAGGACGTTCATGAAAGGATTAAAAAAAAAAAACTTTCAATCGCCGCAAAAACTTTATTAGAACTGAATCAGCATAATGCAGGATAATTTCATAGCTAGAAGTACACTACAGGTGAAATGATACACATGGATAGTCACAGCTACTATGACACACATAAGGCTGTCTTATACTCATGCCAATAGTAACCATAAAGAAAAAAACCTACCCACATGAATGGTAGTGTGAAGCTTCAAAAACCGAGCACCAGCTCGTTATTATCCCGAACCGCTGTATCGCAGTTAAAAACTCTTGAGTATCTTTATATGTTAAGCCGTCGCCGCACCTTGGTACATGCGCGCACCGTGCGCAGGCTCTCCGGCAATTCCTATTTAGGCGCTTGGCACAAGGTCGCGCGCATGGTGCGCCGAAGCGAGTACCACGGTGCGTGAACCAGCTAACATATAAGAGATACTAAAGGTTTAACCTGCGATCAGCGGTTTCAGGAGCAATAATGAAAATATGTCCGGCACCAGCTCACCTGAGCTGGTGATCGGTTTTGAAGCTTACACTCCCATTTCATGTGGGAGGTTTCCTTTTAACACAATCAAGAGTCCTCCATAATGTGCCTAGGGTAAAGTATTTGTTGGCCATTGACTATTTCAATTTGGTGAAGCACATAATTAGAAATATTACTATTAACATGAAGATAACCTTGGGCTTTCCTTGTGATTGGATAAATTTCTCTGCACCATCCCAGTTAGAATGTAGATCCTACACAACTAAACAGCTACATGAGATAAATTAATATTTAAAGGAGTTAAACCAACTGGAAATCACATTTAAATGAATTAATCGCCAATATATACACAATTCATCAATTAAGATGTACTATATAAAGGAAATTTCCAAATATGGCCCTAGAAATAAAGGACAGCTTTCTTTGGATACGACCACCGTGCTGGAGGAATGGGCAAAAAAGACTCCTTTTTTTTGCATATTGACATTACAGGGAGTTACAACATGTCCACAGCTCACTGTGGTAAAGAAACCCTAAATCCAAGTAGGCGGGCTCTTCATTAACATATGCATTGCCCAATCTGCCTGAGTGTGGTGGTGGTCATCATCCAAGGACCTCTTGTATTTGGGGATGCATTTATGGGAAATATCGTTACAAATCTCACTTTTTCAGAACATTGTATATATAATAAACATAAATGGGTAGACAGGAGCGCACTGTGGATAACCGTATTCAATCCAAGGTGGGTGCAGGCGTCAAGGAACGACTCAGGAATCCCATAGCATACAAACTCCAGGGAAGGAAAGCAGCACTCCAAGATAAATAGTGAAGTTATTACACCAGTGGAAGTGCTAAGTTTCGGTGACTCTATGCAGCCATTCAAGCATTTCTCAAGCAACGAGCTGGTGCTCGTTTTTTGAAGCTACACCTACCATTCATGCTTGAAAATGGCTGATTAGAGTCGTCCGAAACCATAGCAATTACACTGGTGGAATAAATATTCACTATTATCTTGGAGTGCTGCTTCCTTCCTTGGAGTTGTCATGAAATAAGTTAAAGGTGCATGTCCGATGGAACACACCTTTAATAATGTGGTCACAATAGTCACATCTGCCCTACGCTTTCTCTCTGGTGATTGCAACATGTAAAACAATAACTTCAAGGCTTCTGAAGGAGATGGCCTATGTTTGGCGAAACGTCAGTAGTTTCTTTGGGCAACTTTGGTAGATAAACCAATAAAACATAGGACAAACATACAATGGTTTAAAAAAAATAATAAATATATGTATAAAAGTAAGGTGCATAATCTTCATAAAAAATAGTTATATCAAATGATATTAAATTGTCAACTCTTTTTGTAGTAATGAATAGAGATGAGCGAGCACTAAATGCTTCGAGTGCTCGTTATCGAGACGACTTTTCAAGATGCCGAGTGCCGTCTCGAATAACGAGCAAAGAACCACTTACGACGCTTCCCAGGACCCCGCAGGCCCCCCCCATTGAAGTCAATGGGAGACTCGAGCATTTTTTCAAAGGGACCATGGTTGGGAATAAAATGTGTTAATTATGAAAAAGGAATGTCTTATGATAAGTAGCAGATGTGCAAACATCTGCAATCTATTCTTCCCTGTCCGCGCGTATTTATCTCCCGACAAGTTAGCAGAGTGAAGAACATGGAAGAATAGGATCATTTAAGTGAAAAAACACTAGTGAAGAAGAGAGTGCAGATGTCGGCAATCTGCTTACTGGTCGGGAGATACGCTGATCCGTGCCCCGCTGTCTCCGTGCCCCGCTGTCTCCGTGCCCCCGCTGTCTCCGTGACCAGTGTCTCCGTGCCACGCTGTCTCCGTGCCAGTGTCTCCGTGCCCCGCTGTCTTCCGTGCCCAAAGGTCTCCGTGCCCAAACAGCACACCCTGCCTCCCGGGCCAGACACCAAAAACCCGATGTCTCCGTGCCCCGCTGTCTCCGTGCCCGGGTCTCCGTGCCCCGATGCTCTGCCACGCTTTCTCGTGCCCCGCTGTCTCCGTGCCCCGCTCTCTCCGTGCCCTATGTCTCCGTGCCAGCTGTCTCGTGCCCCGCTATCTCCGTTGACCGATGTCTCGTGCCCAGCTGTCTCCGTGCCAGCTGTCTCCGGCACCGCGCTGCTCAGTGACCGATGTCTCAGTGCCCCGCTGTCTCCGTGCCCCGATGTATCCGTGCCCCGATGTCTCCGGTGCCCGCTCCTCCGTGCCCCGATGTATCCGTGCCAGCTGTCTCCGTGCCCAGTGTTCTCCGTGCCCGCCTCTCCGTGCCCCGCTACTCTCCGTGGACAGCTGTTCCGTGCCCCGCTGTCTCCGGCCCCGCTGTCTCCGTGCCCGATGTATACGTGCCCCGATGTCTCAGTGCCCCGCGTCTCCGTGCCCGCCTCTTCCGTGCCCCGATGTCTCCGTGCCCCCGCTCTATCAGTGCCCGCTGTTCCGTGCCCCGCGCTCTTCCGTGCCCAGCTGTCTCCGTTGCCCGCTGTCTCCGTGGCCCGCTGTCTACCTGCCCAGTGTCTCGTGCCCCGTGTCTCCCGTGGCCCGCTGTCTCGTGCACCGATGTCTCGTGCCCGCTCTCTCCGTGCCCGATGTCTCCGTGCCCAGCTGTCTCCGTGCCAGCATGTCTCCGTGCCCCGCCTCTCCGTGCCCTGATGTCTCCGTGCCAGTGTCTCGGTGTCTCTGTGCTGCTCCCCGGTGTCTCCGTGCCGCTCCCAGATGTCTCGTGCGCTCCCGGGTCTCTGTGCTGCTCCCCGGTGCTCTGTGTGATCCCGGTGGCTCTGTCCTGCTCCTGTGTATGCAAGGGTTCTTAACACATATATATTGTCTCACATAGTATTTTGTTCGCCGTTCCGCGCGTATCTTCGACAAGTAAGCAGATGTGCAGAACATATGTAATCTATTCTTCACTGTGTTTTTCACTGTGTTTTTCAATTAAATGATCCTGTGTTCACTGTGTTCATGTTTTATTCTATTCTCAATTGTTCTTCACTGTGTTTTTTTAATAAACTGCTCGATCTCGAGCAGGGGAAATACTCGTCCGAAGCAACGAGCCGTTTCGGTACCTTAATACTCGAACGAGCATTCAAGCTCGGACGAGAACTCGCTCATCCAGTATGAACTTTAACCCCTTCACAACTGTCGCTACAGATGTACAAGTCCTAGTGAACAACCCCATGTACATTTATAGATGGCAAGATAGTTGCATCTAACCGGTTATATCTCTTAAAGGGGCACCTAGAAAACCATTCTGGTTGATATTAAAATATTCATTCACAACTTTCAAAGTCCTGACTGTAAATGTAACAGTGTATATCCTGAATAGGCAGGGGGCGGACGGGGCCATAGACTTTACCGGAGCTTCCGGTGGGCCGGTGCCCTGAGCAGTGCATGGGGCCGATCCCTTCCTCCTCTGTATGTGCAGGGCAGGGCCACTCCTTCTCTCCCTCAATACAGTGCGCTGTCGGCCAGATCACTTCCTATGCTAAGGCTCCTGCATGCCCTCCCTGATGCTCCAATGGATAAACTAACCTTATGATAGGGATGTATAGGCAGTGGGTGGCGGCAGGAGCGGTTATCCTCGGCAGAAATCAGCCCTGCGCTGGGCTCCTCACAGGCCCTGCCCTGCACGTAACAGAGGAGGAGGGCCACGCCCCCACAGCACAGCCGGGCCTAGCAGCATGGAGGAAGAGGTGAGTGATGGAGGGGTGGAAGTGGGGCTGGTGCCTGCTGTGGGTGTGTGCTGCATATCCTCTCGTGCTCCAGCGTCTGGCGTATAGAGAGTTGAAATGAGACATTGGTGGACGCTGTGGAGGATCATGGAGGCAAAATGGACAGGAAACAGCAGGGGCAGCATGCATGGATGCCACTGAGGCTGCCTAATCTTGGGATGGAGCTGGCGGTCCACTGCCAGGCGAGCTTTCGCCTGTCCAAGCCCCTGTCTCTCGGCTCCTCCCCACCCAAAATGGGCCTGGGGGCCAGAAGCGTTTACTTTGAAAAAATTATAATTTTCAAATCAGGCCGGGTCGTTTGAATATTTCACCTAGGAATAATGGAATAGCATAGTGGTTCTATTTTTAATTGTTTTTACGGAAATGGTTCCATGATTAAGAGCGACAGTATGGGGCATCCATATTGCGCTGCTATGATTGCAACTTCAGGTCTCCAGCATGGCGGCGACAGATGGGCCGAGTTCCACAATGTATCTGGTGAAACACCTGAAAATTCTGCCTGACACAGCTCGTTTGATAAGGGGACGATGTATGGAGGCAGTGAACTAGTAGTAGATTAAAGGTGCTGCAGTTAAAACTATGTTAGTTGGATCTTGAGATGGAGCTGGCGCTCCGCTGCCAGGCGAGCTTTCGCCAATCCAAGCCCCTGTCTCTAGGCTACTCCCCAAACAGCACTTCTAAGAACCTTTTGTATAAGATCAAGTGTAGTAGCGTTCTTATAAGTTTGGGTTATGGCGGGTGAGGGGAATGTAAACAGATGCGCAAGAAGCGCTGAAA
>WNYA01000824.1:14510-111513 GCA_019512145.1 Engystomops pustulosus
TGAAACACCTGAAAATTCTGCCTGACACAGCTCGTTTGATAAGGGGACGATGTATGGAGGCAGTGAACTAGTAGTAGATTAAAGGTGCTGCAGTTAAAACTATGTTAGTTGGATCTTGAGATGGAGCTGGCGCTCCGCTGCCAGGCGAGCTTTCGCCAATCCAAGCCCCTGTCTCTAGGCTACTCCCCAAACAGCACTTCTAAGAACCTTTTGTATAAGATCAAGTGTAGTAGCGTTCTTATAAGTTTAGGATATGGCGGGTGAGGGGAATGTAAACAGATGCGCAAGAAGCGCTGAAATAATATTGGTAAATGATAAAAGTTTGCCAGTATATTTTGTGGATTACACAGCAGGGTGGCGACAAAGTTAACAAGTTTGATGTGGAATCCATGAAAACAACCCAAAATTCTGCCTGACACAGTTCGTTTGATAAGGAGATAATGTATGGAGGCAGCTATATGGACGACTTTTGGAGGCAGCTAAGGCGATGACGTGTGGAGGTAGCAATGGAGACAACGTGTGGAGCCAGCTAAAAAGACGACATGTGGAGGCTGCTATGGAGACAATTTAATTTGGAAAGTGCCTATATGTGGCAGTCCAAAAAAGTTTTCAAACCAGAGGAGCAGGTAGGTGGTCCTCCAGAAAAATTTAATAAATTGAGTGCCTGTATGTGGCAGTCCAAAAAAGTTTTCAAACCAGAGGAGCAGGTAGGTGGTCTTCCAGAAAAATTAAATAGATTGAGTGCCTGTATGTGGCACTCCCAAAAATTGCTTAAAACAGAGGACCGGGTAGGTGGCCCTCCAGAAAAATTAAATACATAGAGTACTATAGCTAGAGCCAGTTGGCCCTGGCAAAAAATAGCCAGTTTCCTATGCTTTAGTGTACAAAGAGGAGGAGAAGGAGGACAATGAGGAGGAGGAGTGCATACATTATTCAAGTTGAGCTTCTTTCACCTGGTGGAGAATGAAAATCCGGAGAAATACAGGCTTTATTCATCTTGATAAGCGTCAGCCTGTCAGCGCTGTCAGTCGACAGGCGTGTACGCTTATCGGTGATGCTGCACTGAAAACCGCTAGCGGCAGGGCAGGCAAGAACCTCCAAGGCGTACAGCGCCAGTTCGTGCCACATGTCCAGCTTTGAAACCCAGTAGTTGTAGGGAGCTGTGTGATCATTTAGGACGATGGTATGGTCAGCTACGTACTCCCTCACCATCTTTCTGTAAAGATCAGCCCTACTCTGCCGAGACTGGGGACAGGTGACAGTGTCTTGCTGGGGTGACATAAAGCTGGCAAAAGCCTTGTAAAGCGTACCCTTGCCAGTGCTGGACAAGCTGCCTGCTCGCCTACTCTCCCTCGGTACTTGTCCCGCAGAACTACGCACTCTGCCGCTAGCGCTGTCAGAAGGGAAATACTGTTTCAGCTTGTGCACCAGGGCCTGCTGGTATTCATGCATTCTCACACTCCTTTCCTCTCCAGGGATGAGAGTGGAAAGATTTTGCTTGTACCGTGGGTCCAGGAGAGTGAACACCCAGTAATCGGTGCTGGAATAAATTCTTTGAACGCGAGGGTCACGGGATAGGCAGCCTAGCATGAAATCTGCCATATGCGCCAGAGTACCAACGCGTAAGAATTCACTCCCCTCACTGGCCTGACTGTCCATTTCCTCCTCCTCCAACTCCTCCAACTCCTCTTCTTCTGCCCATACACGCTGAACAGTGAAGGACTCAACAATGGTCCCCTCTTGTGTCTCGCCAACATTCTCCTCCTCTTCCTCCTCATCCTCCTCCACCTCCACCTCCTCCGATATGCGCTGAGAAACAGACCTGAGGGTGCTTTGGCTATCAACAAGGGAATCTTCTTCCCCCGTCTCTTGTGACGAGCGCAAAGCTTCCGACTTCATGCTGACCAGAGAGTTTTTCAACAGGCCAAGCAGCGGGATGGTGAGGCTGATGATGGCGGCATCGCCACTGACCATCTGTGTTGACTCCTCAAAGTTACTCAGCACCTGACAGATATCAGACATCCACGTCCACTCCTCATTGTAGACTTGAGGAAGCTGACTGACCTGACTACCAGTTCTGGTGGAAGTTGACATCTGGCAGTCTACAATGGCTCGGCGCTGCTGGTAAACTCTGGATAACATGGTCAGTGTTGAATTCCACCTCGTGGGCACGTCGCACAACAGTCGGTGAGCGGGCAGTTGGAGGCGGCGCTGCGCTGCCCTGAGAGTGGCAGCATCTGTGCTGGACTTCCTGAAATGCGCACAGATGCGGCGCACCTTCGTGAGCAAATCAGACAGATTGGGGTATGTCTTGAGGAAACGCTGAACTATGAGATTTAACACATGGGCCAGGCATGGCACATGTGTCAGTCTGCCAAGTTGCAGAGCCGCCACCAGGCTACGGCCGTTGTCACACACAACCATGCCTGGCTTCAGGTTCAGCGGTGCCAGCCACAGATCAGTCTGCGCCGTGATGCCCTGTAATAGCTCTTGGGCGGTGTGCCTTTTATCACCTAGGCTCAGCAGTTTGAGCACCGCCTGCTGTCGCTTAGCGATGGCACTGCTGCTGTGCCCAGAGCTACCGACTGATGGCGCCATGCCCACGGATGGTAATTCGGAGGAGGAGGAGGTGGAGGGTTGGGAGGAGGAGGAGGCATAGTAGGCCTTTGAGACCTGGACCGAGGCAGGCCCCGCAATCCTCGGCGTCGGCAGCATATGAGCAGCCCCAGGGTCAGACTCGGTCCCAGCCTCCACCAAGTTAACCCAATGTGCCGTCAGCGATATATAGTGGCCCTGCCCGGCAGCACTCGTCTACGTGTCCGTGGTCAGGTGGACCTTGTCAGAAACGGCGTTGGTCAGGGCACGGATGATGTTCTCTGACACGTGCTTGTGCAGGGCTGGGACGGCACATCGGGAAAAGTAGTGGCGGCTGGGGACCGAATACCGAGGGGCGGCCGCCGCCATGAGGTTTCGAAAGGCCTCGGTCTCTACCAGCCTATAGGGCAGCATCTCCAGGCTAAGCAACTTGGAGATGTGGACGTTGAGGGCTTGGGCGTGTGGGTGGGTTGCGCTATACTTCCTTTTGCGCTCCAGCGTCTGGGGTATGGAGAGCTGAACGCTGGTGGATGCTGTGGAGGATCGTGGAGGCGAAGATGGGGTTTTCGCACGGGAGGTGTTTGGGCCGTGGTCCTGGGCAGGGGGCTGACTAGCAGATGACACAGGGGAAGGAGCAGTGGTGTGCCCGGCCGGAGGTGAACGGGCTTGGTGCCATTGAGTGGGGTGTTTAGCATTCATATGCCTGCGCATACTGGTGGTAGTTAAGCTAGTAGTGGTGGAACCCCTGCTGATCCTGGTTTGGCAAAGGTTGCACACCACAGTCCGTTGGTCATCCGGTGTTTCTTTAAAGAACCTCCAGACTTCTGAAAATCTAGCCCTCACGGGAGCTTGACTACGGGCAGCATTTGGCGCTGATGCACCAGCTCTGGCCCTGCCTCTCCGTCTGGCCCCACCACTGCCTCTTCCAACCTGTTCTGCTATAGGACTCGCCTCCGTCTCAGAAGCACTGTGTTCACCCGGCCTATCAACCCAGCTTGGGTCTGTCACCTCATCATCCTCCGATCCCTCAGTCTGCTCCCCCTTCGGACTTCCTGCCCTGACAACAACTTCACCACTGTCTGACAACCGTGTCTCCTCATCGTCCGACACCTCTTTACACACTTCTTCCACTACGTCAATAATGTCATCATCACCCACAGACTGCGACTGGTGGAAAACCTGGGCATCGGAAAATTGCTCAGCAATTTGTGACTGTGGGAAGGGTTCAGAAAACAGTTCCTCAGAGTATGCCGGTTCAAATGCCAAATTTTGCTGGGAGGGGGCAGACTGGGGGGAAGGAGGCTGAGGTGAAGGAGCTGGAGGAGTGCTGATTTCGGTGACATGGGTGGACTGCGTGGAAGACTGACTGGTGGACAAATGGCTAGAAGCATTGTCCGCAATCCACGACATCACCTCTTCGCACTGTTCTGGCCTCAACAGTGCTCTACCACGAGTCCCAGTAACTTGAGACATGATGAACCTAGGGAGTGTAGCTCTGCGGCGTTCCCCTGCTCCCTCATCAGCAGGTGGTGTCTCACCCCGCCCAGGACCACGGCCTCTGACCCCTGCAGTAGTTGGACGCCCACGTCCACGCCCTCGTCCTCTACCCCTAGCCCTCGGGTTAAACATTTTCCAAATTAATGTGTAAACTTTTAATTTTTTTATTTTTTTGTGTTTATTTTTTTTTATTTATATTTTTTTTTAACAAAACGATGCTATCCTATTGCTATGGCTAGTTTCTAACCTACACTGACAGCACACATCTGAATTTTGTGCTGTGCCTGATGACTTTGAGCTATAAAATGAAATAAAGGTAAAAAAAAAATAAATCAGCAGACTCTGTCTAATTCTAATCAAACCCCTAATAAATTGTCCCACTTTGGTGTTTGTGATACAAATGTGAAGCATTTGGAGTGTGAATGATAATTACATCCTTCTCTTCTGGTGGCCAGAATAGGTTCTACCAGGCTTGCAATCTTTTTTTTGTATACTCATATAGGCCTGACACCACACTAAAGTCCTGTTTCTGGGTTGTAGCCAAACAATCTGTGTGTATTTGATATAGCGAATTATGTCCTTTGAATTTGTAGGTTTTTGCTGGACGGCAAGCACTAGCATGGGCTCCTCGACGGCCATCCAGTCATTGGAGACAGATGGTATAGATTCACAGGGCCTTAAGAATTTTCTCTTAACAGTTGATGAGTACATTAATTCCCAACACAAGAAAGAAATTTCCATCTTCTGGCGCAAGAGTCACAACAAGCAGTTCTGTCTCTCCAAGGACCAAAGTTGGTTCCCAAGTACCTTGGATAAGAATTGGATTACCTTTGGTAGCAATGATGATAAGATAAGCCCTGGAAAGTTGTATCAACTGGACTACTCTTCAACAATCCTTAAAGGCCACACTGTGGGTGGTAGTCACTTTTGAGAATCAGTACTTGGCAGATTTCTGTGTAGTGGGAACATTGATAAGAGATTAGAGCACTCAGTGTTAGTGACTTCCTCACTGTCAAACATAATTTTAATTCTGAGAAACCTGATGTTGTTGTTTGGGGTGGAGATCTGCAAGATGGTGATGCGGAGAAGCAACCATAACCTAACTATGGGAGGTGAGCCACACAATAAGAACTAACTTCCCCCTTCAGCTTGTACAGCTGTACTCGCTCAGTTTCAGCCAAGATGACTGGACAGCTCTTAGCACAGAGGATCCTTTCCCAAGAGGGCAGCTGTGGAAGCAGCTAGCCAAGGTAAGCGGTGCCCCTAGACAGGCTTTCCTAAGCTAGGGGGCTTGCTGCCAGGGATGAAGCATGCAGGAGAATCCAAAATGTTAGATAACCTATTCTCTGCTGGAGCATCTGCAGTGATAGTTCTTCCTCAAAAATTTTAGGTTCCAGAGCAGCACTGCCAGGGCAGACAGTCATTAAACAGACATAGTCTCACTGTACACACAATAATTGAGTAGAGCACAATAAGGCATTGAAGTAAATTCCTGTTCATGGCGACACGTGTGGTTTTGTGGCAAAAGCCTAGCTGGATGGCCCTGGGGATATCCACATTGGATACTCTTGGAAGGTAATGGTGCATGGGCTGATCTTAAAGGGGAGGTCCTTGTTGTTAATTGGCTAGCCCAGGGACAAAAAGGAAACAGTAGTTTATTTTTCAAAGCAATAGCAAACAGTGGTGAACAGCAATATACGATCTGTCACTGCCGGCAAGTTAGCTGGCTTAGGTCCTGCTATTGTTGTAGCCTCGATAGCTTCCACTGGCTGGAGACTATGGGGCACATTTACAAAGGGTCCACATACTGCATTTTCGTCAGGTTTCCTGACTATTTACGATTTGTGCTGCATTTAACAGGGGTTTTTGGCGCACACGATCGGATTTTGGCGTAATCGCGCCGACTTTCATGCAACACAAATTGGAGGGGCGTGGCCGTCGGACAACCTGACTGATTCGGACTAAGCCCACGATTTAAAATTCAAATTGTGTTGCAAGACATGTACTCTCATACACCGGGAAGAAGAAGGTGAACCCCGGCGGACCTGAGCGTGGAAGCAACACATGCAGGATATTGGGTGCACGATCTTAGTGAATCGCGCCGGACTTCATCTTTGTCGGACAACGCGCCTCGGGGATGGTGACAGGACCGGGTAAGTAAATGTGCCCCTATAAGTCTGTACAAATCCCTTGCCTTTGGGGCTGTTACACTCTTCCCCAGCCCTGCAGTGACAGTCTGCAGGATGGGCTTTCCATTGTTAGGCTACTAGGCTCACAGCTGTCTCCTCTACTAATCCACAAAATGGACCCAAAAAATGTCCACAGCACCAAGGCAGAATTACTTTAATAAATTATTGGATTTCGCCTCTAGAAAGTTCTGGGTCGACAGCCAATGGAATAGCCCATGCTTTCCAATAGGTGATATGAGCAGAATATAAATCTTACCGCTGTGAAAAAACAAAATTCATTACTAGTGTTAGGCAGAGCTAGTATGTACGACTTTGGAGGCAGCTACGCATGTACGGCGTTGGATGTGTGTGATTTGGTAGCCATGGGAGACAAATTCTGGAAGGCAGCTAAAAAGACGACATGTGGAGGCTGCTATGGAGACATTTAATTTGGATCGTGCCTGTATGTGGAGTCCAAAAAAGTTTTCAACCAGAGGAGAGGAGGTGGTCCCAGAAAAATTAAATAGATTGAGTCTGTATGTGGCAGACAAAAAAGTTTTCAAACCAGAGGGCAGTGCAGGTGGTCTCCAGAAAAATTAAATAAATTGGTGCCGTATGTGGCAGTCAAAAAAGTTTTCAACACCAGAGGAGGCAGGAGGTGTCCTCCAGAAAAATAATAGATTGAGTGCCTGTATGTGGCACTCCCAAAATTGTTAAAACAGAGGACTGGGTAGGTGGCTCCAGAAAATAAATACGTAGAGGTCTATAGCTAGAGCCAGTTGGCCTGGCAAAAAATAGCCAGTTTCCTGCTTTAGTGTTACAAAGGAGGAGAGTAGGAACAATGAGGAGGAGGAGAGATACATTATTCAGGTTGAGCTTCTTTCACCTGGTGGAGAATGAAAATGCGGAGGAAATCCAGGCTTTATTATCTTGATAAGAGTCAGCCTGTCAGCGCTGTCAATCGACAGGCAGTACCTTATCGGTTGTGATGACACCAGCTGCACTGAAAACCGCGCGGACAACACGCTACGGCAGGGCAGGCAAGAAACCTCCAAGGCGTACAACGCCAGTTCGTGCCACATGTCCAGTTTGAAAACCAGTAGTTTTTGGGAGCGCTGGTGATCATTAGGACGATGGTTATGGTCAGCTACGTACTCCCTCACCATCTTTTGTAAAGATCAGCCCTACTCTGCCGAGGACTGGGGACAGGTGACAGTGTCTTGCTGGGGTGACATAAAAAGGCAAAAGGCCTTGTAAAGCGTACCCTGCCAGTGCTGGACAAAGCTGCTGCTCGCACTACTCTTCCTCGCTACTTGTCCCGCAGAAGTACGCCTCTGCCGCTAGCGCTGTCAGAAGGGAAATACTGTTTCAGCTTGTGCACCAGGGCCTGCTGGTATTCATGCTTCTCACACCTTCCTCTCCAGGGATGAGGTGGAAAGATTTTGCTTGTACGTGGGTCAGGAGAGTGAATACCCAGTAATCGGGTGCTGGAATAAATTCTTTGAACGCGAGGGTCACGGGGATGGCAGCCTAGCATGAAATCTGCCCATATGGCCAGAGTCCCAAACGTGCAAGAATTCACTCCCTGATCTGTCCATTTCCTCCTCCAACTCCTCCAACTCCTCTTTTTCTGCATACACGCTGAACAGTGAAGGACTGAACAATGGTTCCCCTCTTCGTCTCGCCAAACATTTCTCCTCTTCCTCCTCATCCTCCTCCACACCTCCATATGCGCTGAGAAACAGACTAAGGGTGCATTGGCTATCAACAAGGGAATCTTCTTCCCCCGTCTCTTGTGACGAGCGCAAAGCTTCCGACTTCATGCTGACCAGAGAGTTTTTCAACAGGCCAAGCAGCGGATGGTGAGGCTGTGATATGGCGGGCATCGCCACTGACCATCTGTGTGGACTCCTCAAAGTTACTCAGCACCTGACAGATATCAGACATCCATCACTCCTCATTGTAGCTTGAGGAAGCTGACTGACCTGACTACCAGTTCTGGTGGAAGTTGACATCGTGGCAGTCTACAACGCTCTGCGCTGCTGGTTAAACTTTGGATAACATGGTAATGTTGATTCCACCTCTGGGCACGTCGCAACAAAAGTCGGATGAGCGGGCGCGTTGGAGGCGGCATCTGTGCTGACTTCCTGAAATGGCACAGATGCGGGGCGCACCTTTGTGAGCAATCAGACAGATTGGGGTATGTCTTGAGGAGGAAACGCTGAATATGAGATTTAACACATGGGCAGGCATGGCACAATGTGTCCGTCTGCCGAGTTGCAGACGCCACCAGGTTATGGCCGTGTCACACACAACCATGCCTGGCTTCAGGTTCAGCGGTGCCAGCCACAGATCAGTCTGCGCTGTGATGCCCGTGAATAGCTCTTGGGCGGTGTGCTTTTATCGCCTAGGTCAGCAGTTTGAGCACCGCCTGCTTGTCGCTTAGCGAGGCACTGCTGCTGTGCTCTAGAGCTACCGACTGATGGCGCCATGCCCACGGATGGTAATTCGGAGGAAGAGGAGGTGGAGAGGGGTGGAAGAGGAGGAGGCAGATAGTAGGCCTTTGAGACCTGGACCGAGGTAGGCCCGCATCCTCGGCGTCGGCAAGTATATGAGCAGCCCCAGGGTCAGATGTGTTCCCAGCCTCCACCAAGTTACCCCCATGTGCGTCAGCGATATATAGTGGCCCTGGCCACGCCACCGTGGCAGGTGGACCTTGTCAGAAACGGCGTTGGTCAGGGCAAGGATGATGTCTATGACACGTGCGTGTGGCAGGGTGGGAGGCCATATCGGGAAAAGTATGGGGCTGGGGGACGAATACCGAGGGGCGGCCGCGCCATGAGGTTTTGGAAGGCCTCGGTCTCTACCAGCCTATAGGGCAGCATTCCAGGCTAAGCAACTTGGAATGTGGACGTTGAGGGCTTGGGCGTGTGGGTGGGTTGCACTAACTTCCTTTTGCGCTTCCAGAGGTCTGGGGTATGGAGAGCTGAACGCTGGTGGATGCTGTGGAGGATCGTGGAGGCGAGATGGGGTTTTCGCAGGGAGGTGTTGGGCCGGGGGTCCTGGGCAGGGGGCGACTAGCAGATGACACAGGGGAAGGAGCAGTGGTGTGCCCGGCCGGAGGTGAAGGGCTTGGTGCATGAGTGGGGTGTTTAGCATTCATATGCCTGCGCTACTGGTGGGTAGTTAAGTAGTAGTGGTGGGAACCCCTGCTGATCCTGGTTTGGCAAGGTTGCACACCACAGTCCGTCGGTCATCCGGTGTTCTTTAAGTTAAAGGCCTCCAGACTCTGAAAATCTAGCCCTCGCCACGGGAGCTTGACTACGGGAACATTTGGCGCTGATGCACCAGCTTGGCCCTGCCTCCCGTCTGGCCCAACCACTGCCTCTTCCACCGTTTCTGCTATAGGACTCGCCTCCGTCTCAGAAGAAGCACTGTGTTCACCCGGCCTATAACCCAGTGGGTTGTCACCTATCATCCCGATTCCTCAGTCTGCTCCCCCCTCGGATTCTGCCTCCCTGACAACAACTTCACCACTGTTGACAACCGGTCTCCTCATCGTCCGACACCTCTTACACTTCTTCAATACGTCAATAATGTCATCATCACCCACAGACTTCGACGGTGGAAAACTGGGCATCGGAAATAGTCAGCAGCAACCGGACAAAGTGGTTTGTGACTGTGGGAAGGGTCCAGAAACAGAAAAAACCGTTCCACAGAGTAATGCGGTTCAATGCCAAATTTTGCGGGGAGGAGGCAGACTGTGGGGGGGAAGGAAGGAGCTGAGGTGGAGGAGCGGAGGAGTGCTGATTTCGGTGACATGGGTGGACTGCGTGGAAGACTGACTGGTGGACAAATGGCTAGAAGCCTTAGAAGCAGTGTCGCATACACGACATCACCCTCGCACTGTTATGGCCTCAACGGTGTCTACCACGAACCAGTAACTGAGACATGATGAACCTAGGGAGTGTTTAGCTTCGCGGCGTTCACCGACTGCTCCTCATCAGCAGGTGGTGTCCCTCACACCGCCCAGGACCAAGGCCTGACCCCTGCAGTAGTTGGACGCCCACGTCCAAGACTGTCCTTACACCCAGCCCTGGGTTAAACATTTTCCAAATTAAAGTGTAAACTTATTTTTTTTTTTTTTTAAAACAAAACGATGCTATCCTATTGCTATGGCTAGTTTCTAACCTACACTGACAGCACACAACTGGATTTGTGCTGTGCCTGATGACTTTGAGTTTAAAAAGAAATAAACGTAAAAAAAAATATAAATCAGCAGACCTGCCTAATTCAAATCAAACCCCTAATAAATTGTCCTACTTCGGCGTTAAAGTGGATATGTGTGTCCACTAAAGCTAAACACAACCGTAGCAAGTTCCCTGCAAATTACTCACATAGGTACTAGCTGCCACTACTAATGGCAGCCAAGCCCAGCCACAGGCCAAACCAAAAAAGTAAAATAAAACGTTATTGAGCCCTAAGAAGGGTGTTGGGTTCTTGTAAAAGAATCACTTCCGCCAAACTATTTAATAGAACACCCTACCGCTTTCCCTGACCAGCAAGCAGCTCTCTCCCTAGCGGGGGGCCATCAGACAGAGAATGATTCCAGCAGCGACGGGGAGGGGCTATTGTTATTCCCAGGCACTGATCAGGCCAGCCAACCCACCCACTGCTATCGACGTGTAGGCTACACCGGTCATGCTGGGTGGAAGTGCAGAGTCTCCTGGCTTGTGATTGGCTTGTTTTGCTGGCCGAAAAAAACACAACGGCGGGAGATGCAATTTTCCGAGCGGGCGAAGGTATTAGGTCAGCGCACGAGCAGTTTCGAGATAGCCAATGCTCGACCGAGCATCAGCCAGAGGTAGTGTCGCTCATCTATAGTCCAAATATGCATTTCCGTCGGTTTCCCGACAATTTCCGATTTGCGCGGCATTTTAACCAGGGGTTTTTGGCCGCACGTGATTAGGATTTTGGCACAATCGCGCGACTTTTCATGCAACACAAATCGGGGCGGGTTTGCACGTCGGACAACCAGAGATGATTCAGGCCTAAGGCCCAGGTTTTTTTTTAAAGATTCAAATGGTGTTTGCAAGACATGCACTCACATACACAGGGGAAGAAGAAGTAAGTCCGGGGAATCGAGGTGGAAGCGAGCACAGCGGCATATTGGGGCACAATTAGTGATATCGCAACGGACTTCATCTGTCGGACACACTCATCGGGGATCGTGACAGGAGGACCGGGTAAGTAAATGTGCCCCTATAAGTCTGTACAAATCCCTTGTCTCCCATTGTCTCTTCTCCAGCCCTGCAGTGTCTGCAGGATGGGCTTTCCATTGTTAGGCTACTAGGCTCAGAGCTGTCTCATCTACTAATCCACAAAATGGACACAAAAGATGTCCACAGCACCAAGGCAGAATTACTTTAATAAATTTTTGGGTTTCGACAGTTATGGGTCCCCAGCCAATGGAATAGCCCATGCTTTCCAATCGGTGATATGAACAGAATATAAATCTTACCGTTGTGAAAAAACAAAATTCATTACTAGTGTTACATCTGTGTGATTTGTCTTCTGCAGTTCGTAGTGTCAGGCTGAGAAGCTGCTGAATTCCAGGGACTTTTCAGTTGTCAGTCTGAACAGTGCTCTATTTGCTGGACTGCTGGCTCGCTACAATACTTGCTGTAAACCAGCAAGGGTTAAGACTCACACACCTTTAGAGCCTTTTACTTGGAGAGCTTGTATCATCCTCCTTCACTGGTCAAATAGTTTCTCTGCTAGCTTTTTCTCTTGATATTCGTCTGTACTTGTGGGATTTCAATATTGTCTTACGTTCTCCACTACCCTCCTGTGTATTCGATATGGTACTTTACTTGCTATCTTGCTGTGACCCGGATTGTTGACCTCCTCTTTGTGTTATTTGTTTGTCTGTCTTGTTCACAGTTACTGGATACTGTTTAGAGTACATCCAGTAAGCAGGAAGGGACTGTTTGGGGGGGGGGGGGTAAAATATTAAGGTTCACTGTCCTTGTCCTGCCCTTACATATTGATCAGTCACAAAAAAACCTTTTTGCTGTGTCGTCATCATGAAGGCAATTGGTGATCAGGTGCAGAACCTTGCATAGCAGGTTTCAGTGCAGGAACAAGCCTCCTTCTTCAGGTCAGTCTGTGTCAGATCCCATGGTCAAGTTGTCAAATTGTACTTCATAAGAAGTAGTTTTTCTCCATTAGGATAAATTATATTTCCCCCCTCAGATCTCAGTCCTCTGAATGTCCAGAAAGTAGGCATTATTATATCTCTCCTACATGGACATCCTCAGGATTGGCTTATTCTTTAGCATTTAGATGCACCACAGTTGGATTAATTTTTTTCCGCATTACTAATGTAACAATGAGGAAGTCTTCTTCTGGCCACGGAATGTGGCTTAGGTGGCTTTGATATTTGTCTTTGGTTTGCAACACACCCATATCCTCTGCAGTCTACACTGTCCAGCTGCAGTTAATTTTTTAACTTATGGTACGGTAGTAAATGGATGGTCGTATTGCCCATTGAAATGAATCGGGCCATATAGTACCCGTAAATATGTCAGTTTTCATGCGTTTGTGTTAATGCAGCCTTACCAGTCTGGCTATTTTTCTGGCCTAGATAGCTTCCACAGCCTGCTGACTGTAAGTCTCAGACCATCCTCTTGGTACCCTCTCCTTTAGGCCTGCAGCAACAGTTTGCGTGATTAAAGAAATGTGTCATTTGTCTGTGATAAATATTCTCTGTATTCAATATCAATACAAAAAGACTGCACACAAGATAAATAAAATCAATTAAAAAGGTGAAAACTCACCAAAATGACATCTCTAGGAAATACCTGGTACAGCCAATAGTCGGTCCAAGTTCATCCACATGAGCTGGACACCCCCATAGGTTATGTATACCTTTGGGGTGGAAGGTTCGCGGTTTTAGACAAAGTGTATGAATCATATGTACCCCGATCGTATATTCACCAAAATATGCAGCAAAGGTAGTGTTAAATCCACGGGGGGCGCCAAACATTTTTTGCTGAAATTGCACTGCGCTACACATAGATGTAACTCAAATAAATAACTACCATATATACTCGTGTATAAGCCGAGTATTTCAGCACAAAAAATGTATGCGCAGGCCAGGAAGATAACATGTCCGCGCCCTAACGGCTGTTAAAGATAATAGAGAAGAAAGTAGAGGAGCCGCGGGGAAGACAGAAGAGGAGCCGCGCCAAGCATCAGGGCCGCCCAGAGGGTTAGCATATAAGTTTATTTTTTAAAGTGCTGGGTGGGCTGGCTATATACTACTACGGTTGGCTCGCTGTATACTACAGGGATTGGTTGGCTGTATACTACTGGGGGCAGGCTGGCTATATACTACAGGGGCATGCTGGCTGTATACTACAGGGGGCAGGCTGGCTGCATACTACTGGGGGCAGGCTGGCTGTATACTACAGGGGGAAGGCTGGCTGTATACTACAGGGGGCAGGATGGCTGTATACTACAGGGGGCAGGTTGGCTGTATACTACATGGGGGCTGGCTGTATACTATTGTAGGCTGGCAGGCTGTATACTACTAGGGGCTGGCTGTATACTACAGGGGTTATGCTGGCTGTATAATCCAGGGTAGGCAGGCTGGCTGCATACTACAGGGGGCAGGCTGGGCTGGCTGTATACTACAGGGGGCAGGCTGGGCTGGCTGTATACTACAGGGGGCAGGCTGGGCTGGCTGTGTACTACTGGGGGCTGACTGACTATATACTACATGGAGGCAGGCTGGCTGTATACTACTGGGGGCTGGCTGTATACTACAGGGGGCAGGCTGGGCTGGATGTAAACTACTGGGGGCTGGCTGGCTGTATACTACAGGGGCTGTCTGTCTGTATTCTACATGGGGCAGGCTGGCTTATACTCCGGTCGGCTTATACTCGAGTATATATACGGTATATGTCCATAAGCTAATGAGATAATAAAATTCACTTTTAGATGTGCGCCATTGTATTAGCCGCACAATAACAGAAACCTCCGCAGTTCATAAGAATTTGAGTGAGAACATCATAACATAGGTGTAAATAATGGAGGATGCTGTGAAAGAAAAACTTTATTCTGGAACATATGTGTGTTTTTGGTTTTACATATAATTTTATGGACATGTTCTGGGTCGCAGTGTTAATATGTAGCCACATTAGGTGAAGGCGAACGTTCATCGTATTACTCAATTTTCGGAAAAAAAAACGATCCCTAAATAAAAGGCAATCAGAATAATCACACCCGAAGTTATCACTTTAAGCGTTAAGTTCCCTGACACCTAGAAACACAATTTTAGATTCATTTGAAAGAAGAGATTCTCCACTTTCAGGGGGGCAAATGCCCAGTTTGCTCCCCCCCTAACGCCTGCCCTGCTAAACTTGGCCTGTCTGGAGACCAGACCTCAAGCAGACATCTACCTTTAAAGGAAACCTACCACATGAAATGGTAGGTGTAAGATGGAAATACCGAGCACCGCTGCATCGCGGTTTAAAACACTTTTTAAACTTTATAGCCAAAGCTGCTTCGGAGCGCGGTGGTACACGCTCGGCGCATCAAGCGCGTGACCGTGCGCGGCTCCCTGGCATTTCCTATGTAGGAAGCAGCCTTGGCTATAAAGTTTAAAAAGTATTTTAAACCGCGATGCAGCAGTTTAGGACACTAACAAAAATAAGCTCCGGCACCAGCTCACCCTGAGCTGGTGCTCAGTATTTCCATCTTACACCTAGCATATAATGTGGTAGGTTACCTTTAAGAGTCTAACTCATCCTGCTGCTGAAGCAGCCAATTATCCTCTCCAGCTTGAAGCTAGCTGGAAGCCTAGCATGTAATGATGCATTTTTGCCAATGTGTTTCAAAACACAAGTCAAATGCAGCCTAAAGCAGCTTTTGAAGCTAAAGCTAAAGCTAGTAGTGGATCACTGGTAAAATCATATAGACGTGGTTCTTGGAATCTTTGCTATCCACCTCTGGTTTTAACTTAAAACATGGAATGACTAATTAGTTTTGTTTTGATGAATTGTAAGAGCCCCCGAGCAAGTGTTTTCTATTTCTTTAAAAAATATGTGGTCATTGATGTAGTCCATGGCGGCCCAACACCGTACATTGAAGGAAAGCACAAAAATAGGTAAAAAAAAGAGTTACTTGAAAAAAAAAATTAAAGAGACCTCCTCCTGGGTGTGGTGCTGATCTCTTCTAGTAATGTGCTGGGGGTTAGCTAGCAGAGGCAATTATAGCACTAATAGCACTATGGGACACAATGGGGCACATTTACTAAGAGTCCGCACGGCGCATTTTCCCGACTATTTCCGATTTGCGTCACATTTAAACAGGGTTTTTGGCACACGTGATTGGATTTTGGCGCAATCGCCGACTTGCATGCAACAGAAATCAGGGGGCGTGGTCGAAGGACAACCTAACTGATTCGGACTAAGCGTGGGATTTACAATTCAAATTGTGTCACAAGACAATGCACTCACATACACCGGGAAGAAGAAGGTGAACCTCAACAGGGAAGCGACAGATGCAGTAAATTGGACGCACGATCTTGAAGAATCGTGCAGGATTTTATCCTCGTCGGAAAACGCACCTCAGCGATCGTGACAGGACCGGGTAAGTAAATCTGCCCCATTCACTTACCCGTCCCATTGACGCCACCGATCGGGAATGTCCGACGAGGATTCCGGTCTGCCACGATTCACTAAGATCGTGCGCCCGATATCCTGCATGTGTCGCTTTCCCCACTGAGGTCCGCCGGAGTTCACCTTCTTCTTCCCGGTGCATGTAAGTGCTGATCTTGCGACAAAATTTGGTTTTTAAATTCCGTGGTTTGTCCGAATCAGTCGGGTTGTCCAACGTCCACGCCCCCTGATTTGTGTCACATGCAAGCCGGTGCCGATGCGTCACAATGCGATCAGATGCGCCAAAAACCTGGGGCAATTCAGGGCAAATCTGAAAAACATTGCGAAACCCGATGAAAATGCAGTGTTCGGATCCTTTGTAAATGTGCCCCTATGAGTGACTAGAGAAGCATCAACACTAGGTACTGCATTGGTGGTCTCTACTGGAAAGGAATATGTCAATTCCCCTCCTTCCGCTACTAAAAATAACTGAACTGAGATGCAATGCTTACTTGATGAGCAAATGCTCCACATTGCAGATAATAAACATTTCTTTGTAAAAGTTGAAAGTGCTGAACACCCGTTAGCTACTTTTTAAAAATTCAGCGGGGTTCTCCATTTATTAAAGAACAGGCCAGATGGCACCTCTCTTGACTTCAGTGAGAATTTTTATAGGGTTCTTTACACCAGTAGACTGCCAGTAGATGGAAGAGTGTTCTGCATGTGAACATGGGCAACCTACTAAAGATGGTGCATAGGCCCCTTTTACTGTATTTTTTGTGTAACGGTCCAATACGGGACTTATTATTGTTTTTATAGTTGAGGAAGTTAGATAGAAGTGAGATAGAGTTGTCCACACCACCTCCAGTATGGCACTAGCTCACAACCAGTACAGTAGGATATAAGCTGGGTCCATAATGGGGTTATATCAGGTTACAGTTAACCTGGTAGCATATTTATAACCAAGATGGGGATTCGGGGATTGAGACAAAAGAACATTGCAGGTTAAATTTTAGATTTAATCTCACACTAGATGAAACAGTACACACAATGGGAGGTTCTACATTTATTAAAGAACAGGCTAGATGTTACCTCTCATGTGTCCAGTGAAGGCTTCCTTGCTATGATGCTTCATTTTTAGAAGACTGCCAGAAGGTGGAAGACACATGAACTCCTGTCTCAGAAATGTCAATACGCCTTGTTTATCAGCAGAGGCATGTGATATGCCCTAGCTTCATTTACCAACGAAAAAGCCCACAGGATAGAAAGCCTGCAAGGGTATTTGTTTATTCTCACTCGATGCTGCCAAAGCCTTTCATAGCATTGAGTAGGACTATCTATGGGCTGTGCTCGAAAAGGAAGATACGCACAACATGGATCAAGTACTAAAAAACTTGTTCAGAATTAATGGAAACACAATGGGGGTCATTTACTAAGGGCCGATTCGCGTTTTCCTGACATGTTACCCGAATATTTCCGATTTGAGCCGATTTTCCCTGAATTGCCCCGGGACTTTGGCGCACGCGATCGGTTTGTGGCGCATCGGCACTGGTATGCACGCAACGGAAATCGGGGGGCACGGAAAACCTGTCCTATTCGGAAAAACCACCGCATTTAAAAAAAATAATTTGTCCCACGGGCCATACTCACATGCACCACGATGAAGGCGATGAACTCCGGGGCACCTCGGCGGACTTCGGCGCAGCAGCGACACCTGCTGGACATGGGGCGCAGGACCTTCATGAATCGCCGGAAGACCCGAACACTCGTCAGAGAAGCCGCTGCTGGAACGAGAATGGACAGGGTAAGTAAATGTGCCCCAATCTGTAAGTTTTCATTGGAGAGAGGCACCAGCCAGGTATGCCCACTTTCATCAATGATAAAGAGAGCTCATGACCCAATTATGTGACACTACGGGAGTACAGAACACATTCTGGATTCATAGACTGGAACAAATTTGTGATGTTGCCATGGGCAGTTGCAAGTTGCAGATGTGAAAACATTGGGAGTGCAGGTTACTATATGTCCTGATGATTACCTGAATGGCAATCTATACCCTCTACTCAACTGCTTTAGAACTAAAGTTAACTCATGGTCCAAACTCATGACATGGTAAGTAAATGTGCCCCAATTTTCCCTCCTTGAGGCTGTGTGGCCTATATTTTCATCACCGGGTCCCTCACAGTAACTTCTAAAAACTTCTTAGTATCTTTAGGGCATTAATCTAGAAACAATACTATAATCTTCACAGAAGATTACCAGTCCCAGATTCTTAACTGCATCATTTATAGGGTAGGGAAAAAGTGATATGTGGGGTTCAGTGGGTAGATTGCTATCTCATTGGCCTGGTTAACCCATCCTGCAGTTTTTGAGAAACTCAAAGACACTACTCTGCAGATCCTAGTGCTTATGTGTAGTTGAAGTCATTTAAAGATCTAACACAACTTCCTCTCGCACAAATTAGGAGACATATGTTCGTTTGGAGGATGATGCTCAATGGAAAAAATATTTAGAGCTAGTCCCCTAGTGAAGGCCAGTGCTTTCTCAATTATTTATTATCTTTTAAGAGTCATTAAAACGCTTTATTAAAGGGAACCTGTCACCAGGGACCTCATTTTCACTAAAGACAGATTGCAGAAGCCCATTACACCTGCAGTGCAAATCTGGCTTTTTACCTTTTGTAAGCATTTGCATTACAATATAATTGTGTGTTATAACATACGTTACACCCTGACAAAATTCTGGGGTAGTCACAGGGGCTGGGCTTTGGTTTGGATGCATTTAAAAAAACAACATGTGCCTTGTCTGTGTTACTCACTCCTCAGAACGTAGACCCCACCTTTGTGTTCCTGTACAGCTCCACCTCATGCTCCTTCTCAGAGGTCACTGCCTGATGAGATGACATCAGTGGGGGAGGTACAAGCTATACAGGAGCACAAAGATGGAGGCAGCCTGCAGCTCAGACAAGTCACATGTTGTTTTTTGAAATGCATCCAAACCAAAGCCCAACCCCTGTGACTACCCCAGGATTTTGTCAGGATGCAAGAGTAAGTTGTAACACACAATTATATTATAATAAAAATGCTTAGAAAAGACAGAGAAGCATTTTTGCACTGCAGGTGTCATGGGCTCTTACAATCTGTCTTTAGTGAAAATGAGGTGACAGGTTCCCTTTAAATAAATATGGTATACATTCTGACTCTGTCCTAGGCGAGAGCTGGAGGATACCCATCTGCTTCATATACTGTTGGAATATCAGGAATTGGAGGAGGAGTGGAGGGGAGTTTTGTACTTGTTCTGTCAAGTGTTCCAGATACGATTGGAGACCGGCCCTGTAGAGTGTATTTTGGCTATTCTACCAATGCAGTCCATGGGAGGCCTAGTAGAAATAGGTATTAAGATGGCACTACCAGGCTCACAAAGAGATTCTGTCCTATTGAAATAAGAGTGTACCACCAACTATCAGGGAATACAAACACAGAATAAATACAATCAGACTGTATGGTCTGCACCTGAAAAGAAAAGCTGTTGAAAAATTGGAATCTACTTGGGATGGATTTACATGGCTGGCCTTTCCAGGGTTGTCTTTGGAGACCCTATTGACAATCAGAAAGGGATTATCCTACATACTTGCTAGGATGGTAACTTGAAGTTGACACATATTTGTACTGTGCACTGAGGTCTTCTGAGTGAACTCAAACTGTCACCAATGTGTCACAGGTTGTCTTGGATTCCTCATCTTTGGACCTATCTATCAGCTCTTATGGGGGACCTGAGGGTGTCTGCATGTTTGTTGTATATTTCTTTCTGCCTTTGTCCAGCACTTTTTCTTTGTTTTGTTTTTGTGTGACCAACTGTTTGTCTGTCTTTGGGTTCTCTTATATCTATTCATGCTAAATGTTACTTCTATGTTATGGAAACAACCTGGTTAGATAAAGTCCTACCTGCCAGACTTTAAAAATATAATTTATCATTTACCTAAAGCTAATATATTCAGCTGTATACAAATCTACAGACTGTTACGGGTACTCCTGCGACCCATGTCCCGGGTCACAGGCGCACCTGTGTGCCTCTCTGTGCCACCTCATCGCAGCAGCCCTTCTTACCTTCTGCATTCCTTCGGCGGTCTCCTCGCTCTGGTGTGCACGTACTCGCCTCTTAGGGCGCGCTTGCGTTCTGAGATTTAAAGGGCCAGCGTGCCGATAATTGACACTGGTCGGGCCCCCATCCCTGTTAAATTGCTGGCCCATTCCTGTTTTCCCTACCTGAACTTTGTGCCTTGTGCCTTTGACAAAGTGTCCCTGCATTATTCCTGCGATTATAGAGATTTCTGTTGTGAACTTGATTCCTATTCCTGACTCCGATTCTCTGCCACCTGTCTTGACCTCCTACCTGTCCCAGACTCCATCTCTGCCTCACGATTCTGCACCTCACCTTGGCCACCACCGCAGACAAAGTTGTGTTGCCTGTGGAGCAACCTGGTTGTACCACGCCGAAGCAAGTCCAATCCGATTTGCAGCGGGCCGAAAACCTGGTGCCGCTTAGACTCCGCTCCCAGGTGTCGGCTTATGTCATCGTCCGTAGTGATTCAATGGGTCCACGACCTCTAAAGCCTGACACAGACATATTAAATGTTTCCAAATAAAAATGCAACCATTGACACAATGGGGCAGATTTACTTAGATCGTGTTTCCGAGTTCCTGCATGTGTCGCTTCTGCCCCGAGGTCCACCGGAGTTCATATGCTTTTTCCTGGTGCATGATCTTGCGATAGATTTTTTTTTTTTAAATTCCGCGGTTTGTCCACATCTGTCGGGTTGTCCGACAGCCATGCCCTCCGATTTCTAACATGCACTTATAGGGGACTAGACCCTGCCTCAGGTGGAAAGAGCAAGCAATTACAGGTCCACAGTGTTAACTCTTGCAACACAGAATCAGTGACAGTGCCCCAATTTCAACCTGTGAGAATCCAATAGAACATGAAACACTGCATCATAACTGTGCACTAAAAAGGGCATTGTTTATACTTTTTTACTTTTACAATCCTCCATCAACCTGCCATTTTAGATAAAAATATTCTTTTTATCTTTACACCAATGAGTTCCTCATTTGAGCAGGGATGTGGTCACGCTAGCTGCGCTACCCTACTACACTGCCACGTACCGCGTAGAAACTCCCTTTTAATCAATAATTGGTGTTCTCAACGGGAGAAGGTATAGAAACCATGATGTAGCTAGGGGTTTCAACAAAGGAAGTAGGGTGTGTACAAAACCCTCCCAGGTGTTCCCCCCAATCCCGATATACCAATATTATAGAGAAAGGCATCCCGCACCACTGAAATATAGTTAAAATTTATTCAAGTTTATTGAACGCTTCATTTAAAATTCCAACAAGTCACATGAACGCAAGATAAAGAAGGATATCCTGCTTTATCGTGTCAACATGTGACTCAGAATTTTTAATGGAACGATATAAATTTGGCTGAATTTTGACTATACTTCAGTGGTGCTGGATACTTTGCCTTTCTCTGATCAGAAGCACATTGGTCCACGTAGAATCACCAGAACATTGCGTACAAGAGTCCAAAGGAATCGGTGAGCTCATTTTTCTTGCTTATATTTTATACCAATATACCAATAGTAGATGTTGCTTCTACTTAGGCCTGGGCACATGCCATGGCCACTTCTCCCCACTAGTTCTTGTATTTTGATAGTTTTCGGGAAATATTTAATGACATATTTGAATCCACTCTAAAAAAGGTAGGAAGACTTCAGGATCCTTCCATTTTGGTGTTGAAATTGCTGTTGAGAGATATGAGTGGAAAGTTTTCCATTTATATGCATCACCCTGCAATTTAATGTGTGCATCCCTGGCTAACCACTACCCTCAAGGTCCTGATTGATGAGGCAAACACTAGGACTGAGCTTCTGTGGCACCTGTGGCTAAGCCGCATAAAGCCAGCCACTTTCTTCCTGGTAAAAAAGATATCTTTTATCTTATTTTTTATTTACTGCCCCTTCCCCCTCACATTTTATCTACTATTCCCCTCTATGGATTCAGCACCCAAGGACCTGGAGACTAAACACTCTTCAATATTCAGAATTTGGGTCTGTGTTTGGTAAAAAGCATCAATCTGCATGATTGCATGAAGCAGCCAATTAACTAGCTTGCAGCCCCTTAGCAACCACAGAGGACATGTCTGTGATTGGCTGGGCACATGTCCAGACGACATTACATGTACGCGACAGCTAGGGAGAGCTTGCTATGGTCAGTCAGCTAGACAGGGATTCTAGAAAAGCAGCAATTGCCCTTGTCAGGGGTATAGAAGAGTCATGAATTCTAACGGTCCAGCCAGATTCCGAGGGTACTTCAGGTTTATTAAATCATCATTTCATATTTCCACAGTGCAATACCAGTAATACCAACACATTTCAAACCGATAAACCATTCTTAATCATGGTCTTCTCTAATACACCCTTGTATAAAATTTATACACCTGGACTCCTCCTCTCACTCCTCCTACAAAGGGGAAACGTAACTACATTGTAGTTGCATACATTAAGTTACAATTGAAAATGAAATAACTAAAACATTGGAGCACATTTACTAAGAGTCCGAACGCCGCACCTTCGTCAGGTTTCGTGATTATTTCCATTTTGCCCTGAATTGCCCCGGGTTTTTGGTGCACACAATCGGATTGTGCTGCATCTGCGCCGGCTTGCATGCAACAGAAATTCGGGGGCGTGGCCATCGGACAACTCAACTGATTCGGACAAACCGCGGAATTTAAAAAAGGAATTGTGTCGCAATATCAGCACTCACATGCATCGGGAAGAAGAAGGTGAACTCCGGCGGACCTCAGCGGGGAAGTGATACATGCAGCAACTCGGGCGCACGATCTTAGTGAATCACGGCAGACCCGAATCCTTGTCGGACAACGCATTGCGCGATCGCGACAGGACCGGGTAAGTAAATCTGCCCCATTGTGTATAATAAAGTGCCTACGGTGAAAAAACAATAATCACATTTGGTTTTTAGCCCAAAAATAGTGCAAAATGTGAAAAGGAGCAAAAACAAAAAAAGCAGCCCATAGAGTTCCAAAATTGACAAAAAAATGTATTGAAAGATGAGGGTGTGGGCGGTGGACCATCAAAGGAGACCTATGATGATGATACAGCTTTGGCTTTCTGCGATGTGTAGGCAGAGGAGGGCAGCAGTGACGGATTGGGGGTGGAAGAAGCGAAGGTTGATGAGGTCCATTGATCTGACATGGGTAGAAACCAATGATACCTTGGATGAAGTGGTGGTGGCCATTAAACCACAGGCAGCTGGCAAAACAAGTGAATGGGGGTCAAGGTGGAACAGTCAGCCCGGAGCCACGTTGTCAACTGCTACTGCCTGGGGACCCAGGAAACAAAGGCTTTTCTGTGGACATTTCAATAAAAGGGGACACCTGCTGTGTACATTTCAAGAAAAGGGGCTTTCTGGTAGCCATATTATTAAAGGGGACTCTGCAGTAGTCCTTTCATTAAAGGGGGCTCTGTAGTGGTCATTTCATTAATGGAGGGCTCTGCATTTGACATTACAATAAAGGTAGGCTCTGCTGTAGATATTTTATTAAATGAGTGTTCAGCTGTGTAACTTGCATTAAACAGCTCTGGGAAGACACTTAAGACGTGAGCTTCTAGTGTGTGCCATAGTGACAATCACCCCATCATCCCATAAGTTGCATTAAAGGGGGCTCTGCTGTGGACATTTCATTAAAGGGGGTGTCACGGGTGCTCCTGTGACCCATGTTCCAGGTTGCAGGCACACCCGTGCGCCTCCGTGTGCCCCCTAACGCCAGCCGCAACATCACTCACCTAGCCATGCTCCAGTGATGTCTCCTCGCTTCAGTGCGTGTGTCCCCGCCTCCTAGGGCGCAGATGTGCCGTCCATCTGAAATTTATAGGACAAGTGCACCACTAATTGGTGCTGGCCACCTGACTGCCTATAAATGCTCAACCTCTTCCTGTGACCCCTGCCTGGTCTCTGTGCTTCTTTGCCCGAGAGAAAGCTTTGTTCCATGCCCTTTGCAATTATCCTGGTTTCCCGTTGTGACCTCGATTCTGTTCCTGACTCCGATCCCATGCTGCCTGTCCTGACCTACCGCTACGTCCCAGACTCTGATCCTGTGCTGCCTGTCTCGACCTCCTGCCTGTCCCCGACTGCAAGTTTGCCTTACCATTCCATACTCAACCAGCGCGGACAAAGTCGTGCCTGTGGAATGACCTGGTGGTACCATGCCACAGTCCAACCTGCATTGTGGTGGGCTCTGGTGAAAACCAGGTACCAATTAGACTCTGGTCCCAGGTGTTGGCTTACGTCATTGTCTGTGGTCGTCCAGTAAGTCCACTACCCCTGATGCCTGACAGTAAGATCTGGCCATGGATCCCGCAAGGTTACACTACCTGAACTGACTATCTCAGCAGTCCCAACGGATTGCTGTGCAAGGCCAGCAGCTTGGACAACTCATTGCTACCCTGCAGCAATTGTTAGCCACGCAGAAGCAATAACAGCAGCGATCAATTCCTGCCGTACCTCCAGCTACAACGGCTTCGGGAGAACCAAGACTGCGATTAACAATGCCCTCCAAATATGACGGAGACGTCAAGTTGTGCAGAGGTTACATCACACGGTGCTCGCTGCACATCAAGCTCATGCCTACTCTGTTTGCCATGGAAAGGTCTATGGTGGCATTCATGCTAAGCCATTCATGAAAGCCCCGGCATGGGTCACTCCCTTCTGGGACAGGAACGACTAATATCTACACATTCCTTGCAGAATTCTGGTCCATCTTTGAGGAACCAGCCCAGGACTTGTCTGCAAAAGCCACCCTGCTGAATTTACGCCAAGGGGACTCGTCTGTTGGTGACTACGCAGTTTAATTCCGCACTTTAGCATCCAAGCTCTTGTGAAATGAAGCGGCTTTGGTAGCCACTTCTAAAAAAGGACTGTCTGATCAAGTCAAAGAAACCCTGTCTGCACGGGACCTGCCATCTTCCCTGAGTGGTCTGATCTCCCTGGCCACTCAGGTCGTCATCTGCTTCTCAGGGTCTGTACCCGACGTCTATCCCGTTTTGCTCCTTGGCACTCCAGACAAAGATAGGAGAACCTTTGCTTCTATTTTGCCAGCCCAGAACACTTTCTTGAGTACAGGCTGACAGGAAACTTAGGCCTCCTCTATTCTTCTCTCTTGGAGATAAAGTCTGGCTATCCTCCAGATATGTCAGGCTGAAGATCCTTTGACTACAAACTTGGCCCTTGTTTTCTGGACCCATTTGAGGTACTAAAGCATATTTGGGCTGGAGGAGAGATCTTGGGAGTCCGAGGACAACATCCTGGACCGTGCCCATCTGCAGAGGTTTCTACAGACCAAGAAGAGGGGGAGGCTGAGGGGGGGGGACTGACTCCCATGTTCTGGGTCACAGGCACACCCGTGTGCCTTCATGTGCCCCCTAATGCCAGCAACAACATCACTCACCTAGCCGCTCTCCAGCCAAAATCTCCTTGCTTCAGCATGTGCTTCCCCACCTCCTAGGACGCGAGCGCTTCCCCGTCTCATATGGCACAGACCTGTCTACCTATAAATGCTCAGCCTCTTCCTGTGACCCCTGCCAGATCTTTGTGCTTCTATGCCTGAGAAAAAGCTTTGTTCCATGCCCTTTGCGATTATCCTGATTTCCCATTGTGACCTCAATTTTGTTCTTGACTCCGATCCCGTGCTGCCTGTCCTGACCTACCGCTACGTCCCCGACTCTAATCCTGTGCTGCCTGTCTCGGCCTCCTGCCTATCCCCAACCAAGAGTTTGCCTTACGATTCCGTACTCTGCCTTGGGCGCCACTGCGGACAAAGTCTCACCTGTGGAACAACCTGGTGGTACCACGCCACAACAAGTCCAACCTGCTTTGCGGTAGGCTCTGGTGAAAACTGGGTAGCATTTATACTCCAGTCCCAGGTGTTGGCTTACGTCATCGTCCGCAGTGGTCAAGTGGGTCCACTACCCCTGGTGCCTGACATGGGGCTACGCTGTGAGTATTTCATTAGTGAGGGTATGCTGCTGGATATTTTATTAGTGGAGGAGGGGGCTGCTGGACATTTTGCTACCTAGGCTTATGCTCTAGTAAACAAGTTTTCCCATTTTTTTTTGGGGGGGGGAGGGTTTAAATTAGGTGCCTCTCTTATGCTTGTGTATATATGGTATATTTTATCCTCAAAGTGAAAAGGACAAAGAGAAGGGGACATTATAAGTGTGTGTGGAACAATAGAAATAGGCGTCAGGGGACATTTTAGACTGGGTGCTGCTGGAAATAGCGTTTTAGGGTAGGGAACATGTGTTACCGGCTTCCCTTTCAATGTTGTGATCCGTGGATACCCGATTTGATTATTTCCGCTAAGCACAGTATATAAGCGTCTTTCTAAAATTCGCCTTAGGCAGCAGAGAGGTTAGGTTCACATCTTATCCTATACAGTACAATTGCTATTCCCCTTCCTACATAACAGTCATGGACGCCTTTGTTTTACAGACAGTGAGAGACGATGGCACGTTTACTAATCTCCTTGATGGTGATCACAATCTTCATTGCGTTCTCTTCTGCTTCCTCAGATTGGTGAGAGGTTTTCTAAAATGAAAGTATATACATATCCTGTATACTCTTCTCAGGCTGATGTCCGGCCCTGCTGTCCTAGAGTCACATTTATAAGGAAGAAGAGTGTTAATATTTTGACAGAACCGTATTATTATACGGCATGTTCTTGTCTGTAGGTAAAATGTCCTTCCCTGCTGTATATTGTCCTTAACCTTTTTAATAACTTGATAGTTGAAGTTAATTTAGGACATTGTTTTGTATCTTATTAGATACCTTCTCCTACCTTCTACACTGATAATGACTCTGTATGGTAGAGCAAGAAGTAAGACTATATAGAGGGTAAAACTGCAAAAAAATGCTAAATAATCATATAATAGCCAGAAATAGTGATATTCACCATAAACACATCTTACACTATCATAAAGAACTGGTTTATAGCATTGGATTTTCTTTATTGGAAAACAATACCATATACCCTCCTCACCAAGGCTCCATGACCCGAGTGGAAAGCCTAAATCTTCAATATTTAAGGATGTGATGTAGGCCTGCACCCTGTGTCCCCTTTCACCTTCTCACACTGATTCACCCTTATGTCTCATTTATTCATACCATTACTCCCTGCTGTATTTCCCATACTTCTTAAGTCACTCTCCCTGTGCCTGCCCCCTCCTCACAGTCAGCATACCCTATGTCTGTCCCCTCCTCACAGTCAGCCTCCGCATGTCTGCTCCTGCCTAACAGTCAACCCATCTCTGTCTGTCCCATTCCACTTACATTCAACCATTCCACGTCTGCTCCTCCTAAAATCCTTCCCAAATTTGTCCCCTCCTCTAAGTCAGCTCCCCTATGTCTGCCCCCACCTCAACAATCAGCTTCCCCATATCTGTCCCATCCTCAACAGTCAGCTTCCCATAACTGTCCCACAGGCAACCTCCACACCTCTGCCCCCACAGTCAGCCTCCCAAGTCTGTCCCATTCTAACAGTGAGCCTTCCATGTCTGTTCCCACTGTCAGCCTCCCACATCTGCTCTTCCCCACAGTTGGGATCCCAATGGCTTCCCCTCCTCTCAGTCAGCCTTCCATGTTTGTCCCCACAGTCAGCCTTCCATGACTACTCCTTCCTCACAGTCAACCTCCCCATGACTGTCCCCAAAGTCAGCCTACCTATGACTACCCCCACAGTCAGACTCCCATGTCTGCTCCTTCCTCAAAGTCAGTCTTCATATGACTGAACCCTCCTCAAAGTTAACCTACCATGTCTGTCCCCAAAGTCAGCTTTCCCATATCTATCTCCTCCTCAACAGCCAGATTCCCTGTGTCTGCTACCTCTTCAACAGTCAACCTTTCTATGCATGCCACCTGATCAACAGTCAGCGACTCATGTATGTCCCCGTGGTCAGCCTTGTAAGTCTACCCATTCCTAATACTGAGTCTTCCATGTCTGTTTCCACTGTCAGCCTCCCATGTCTGCCCTTTACCCACAGTCAGACTCCAGATGTTTGCCCCATCCTCAGCCTGTACAGTCACAGAGCTTGCACACTATATACACTGTGATTTTATGGTGCCATCGCTGGTCCTTCAGCTGACTGGAGGACATAGTAAATGTATTCCTATTCATTTACATTAACTATAGCCTCGCTTATTCCAAGGCATGGAATGATGTCATTCCAGGTCCTGAAGCACACCACATGTGCTTACTGCACACATGGTTATCAAATTTTTGCAGCAAATCTCAGCTAAAATGCTAATAAACTGGCCACAGGTGGCAGTTGGCCCATTAGGAAATTTTCCAATGGGTCGCATTGTCCTCTCTCCTTCATATTCTCACAATAAGGGTTCCATGACCTGGGTATGACTGCTCCCTCTGGGCCCCCTGAAAGTACGCTCCTAATAATGGTCATTGAAAGTTAATTTATCATTTTCTTTTCCAGGAAAGTCCAGAGACAAGCAGATTCCATTTTTACCAGTGAGTTAAGCAAGATAAGGAATAACATAGCTGTGCAGAATTTAGTGAAAAACCTACTGGCTGGGTAAGTGAGGGTTATGGAGGACAATCTAGGAAACTAAAAAACTAAATAATCATATAATGGCAAGAAATAGTGATACAGACCATAAACACATGCACCTTTAGATTATAGAAATGGTCTTTACTTATGGGATTACAATACCATATACCCTCCACACCAAGGCCCCATGACCACTGGGTGTTACATCTTACTCTGTGAAAAGCATAAATTCTTAATATTTAAGGATGTGATGTTGCCCTGCACCCTATGTCCTCTTCTACCTTCTCATACTGATTGTACCCTCAGACCCCGGCAGTGTGTCTTATTCTCCTCAAAGTCAGTCTCCCACGCCAGCCCCTCTTCACAGTCAGACCCTCTGTGTCTGTGCCGTTCTCACAGTCATGCCGCTGCAGTCTGTCACATTATCCTTTCAGTCAACTGCCCAATGTCTGACTCCTCCTCACAGTCTACCTCCCATGACTATTCTCACTGTCAACCCACCATGTCTCCCCCTTCCCTAGAGTTAGTCTCCCGAAGTCTGCCACCTCCTCACAATCAGCCTACCACCCCATGTCTTTCACCACAGTCAGCCTTTCCACATCTGTCCCCGCAGTTAGACCTTCTGTGTCTGTCCTCACATTCAGCCACCCCATGTCTGTCCCCACAGACATCCTCCCCATGCCTGTCCCCACAGTTAGCCACCCCACAAGGTCCCCTTGTTTACAGTCAGCCTCCCCATTTGTCGGACCCCCCCCCCCTGCTTCTGCAGTCAGCACACTTATAAATGCCCCTCTTCTCATGTATAGCCACTTCTTACAGGTAGCACACCGTCCAGCATACGTAGCCCTCCCAAGTAAGCCACACAATGACTGTCCCCACAGTCAATCTATGTCTATGTCTGCCCTCTGCTCAAAGTCAGCCTACTATGTCTGTCCCTACAGTTAGCCTCCCCATGTCTTTCACACATTCAGCCTTCCAAGTTGGTCCACTCCTCACAATTAGCCTCCTTATGTCTACCCCATCCTTGAACTCAGCCTCACCATATCTGTCTCCACCTCACAGTTAGCCTCCCCATGTCTTTCCCCACATTCAGAATACCCATGTCTACTCCCACAGCCAGCTTCCCAAGTCACCCCCCTTGTCACAGTCATCTTCCACACAACCCGTAGTCAGCCTCCCATTGCCTGTCCCAAAAGTCAGCATGTCTGTCCACCAAGTCTGCCCTCTCCTCACAGTTAACCTCTTCATGTCCCCCACCACAGTCTACCTCCCCAAGTCTGCCAACTCCTCACAGTCAGCCTTCTCTTGCTGCCCCCTCCTCACAGACAACCTTCCTCTCTGTCCTCACAATCAGCCTCCCATGTTTATCCCCATAGCCTCTCCATGTTTGTATACACCATCAGCCTCCCCATGTCTGCCCACTCCAAAAAGTCAGGTTCCACATATCAGTCCCTACAGTCTGCCTCCCATGGCTGTCCCTGCAGTCAGCTTCCCAGGTCTGCCCCTCCATACAGTCAGCCTCCTTATGTCCGCCCCCTTCTTATAGTCAGCCTCCTCATGTCTGTCCCCTCACTTGTCCATGTCCCCCATGTTGTTCACCCTTCCTCACACAGCACGCAGCCTCTATTAAACAGAGCCTGTACATTACATACTAGCCTGTACACTGCCTTCTCCTGAGCTCTTGAGATTTCATGATGTCATTTCAGGTCCTTCAGCTGGTTGGAGGACATAGTAAATGTATTCTCATGCATATACATTTAGTATAGCCTCCTGTGTTTGAGGGCCTGGAATTATGTCATTCCACAACACCTTGTGCTTACTGCAAACATGTTTCATTTTGTTTTTGCTGTGCATCATAGCTAAAATGCAAATAAATCAGCTCAGGGCTCAGTCAGCTCACCAAGAAGTTTGCCCAACTGTATTCCCTCCCAACCAGGGTTCCATGACCTGGGTGTGACTGCTACCACTCCCCCCTGATAATGGTAATTGTAAGACATGATAATTTTTCTAGTTTGTTTCTTCTTTTGTTCCAGGAAAGGCCGAAGACAAGCAGATGCCATTTTTACCAGTGAGTTCAGCAAGCTAAGGAATAACATAGCCGTGCAGAATTTAGTGAAAAAACTACTGAATGGGTAAGAGAGATTTAGGGAGGAGAATCTCATGTGTTTTTAAGTGCAGTGTATGGGAGAAATCATTACAGCTAGTCTCCACCTACCAGCTCTCAGAATATAGTGGATGAGGTATAAAGCCTACTGCTCTAAACTGCAAAATAATCACATAATCACCAGTTATAGTGATATTCCCCCTAAAATCATCCACCATTTTGAGGACTGGCTTATTGAAGTGGTCTCACCATAGTGGAAAATGATACCATACACCTTCCCCACGGCTCCATGACCTGAGTGTGATTTCTTTCTCTGTACCCCCTAAAATTACCCTCATGATAATGGTAAGTGTATGAGGTGGTAATTCAGAGACATGTAGGTGCCTTGTTTACCCATGAGCATAACAAGCTCTTGCATGCCAAAGCCGTGGAGGATTACCTGAAAAATATATGCCTTTAAAGCAAAGGTATTTAGAAAGCAAATAAAAACTTGATAATGCTATGGATAAAACCTTGATAATAACAAAGTAAAAATGTACCATGTGCTTCCACCCACCAGGTGTTTTAACACTCCCCTGGTCAGGTGGCAGCACTCTCCAATCGGCTTCCAACTTGCTTTACAATATTACAGAGGATATCATTTGTTAATAACATTTCACATGTTAACTGTTTTGCCGCCAAGGCAGTGGTTTCCAGCTGTAATTACCAAGTTTTCCAATTTTGGAAATCTCTTAGAGAGATGGCCAGTTTCCCTAACAGCTCTTAATATGGAGAGAGCACTACTCACAACAACTATCTACCCTATACACCGCCAGAGTTTTTGCACATGTTACATTTAATGTAAAGTTTTTGTATATTTGAGCACGCCACACAACCACTACATTTGTAGGTTCCTTTCAAGTTTCTTTCCCGAGGCCATGGGCTTATTACATGAGGAATGAGGGTGTGGACTATCATCTATCCTTTAATGAACGCCCTTTTCGGTACGTAATTGAAGGTATGTTATTGAGTGACTCTCTAATTTAAGAGTCCATTAGTAAGGTATCCCAGTGTTTGGAAAGTATCTATTTCACCGCTGATGAACCATTATTATATACGGAGACAAACCTCACTAAACCATCTTATTGCAGTTTCTCCTTTTACTGCAGTAATTGCAGTGATTTCTATCCTAATTGTAAGCAATATGATACTCATACCCTTTCAGGATACACATTTGATTAAACCATATTGCTGAGGTCACTAGCCTGCTCTATAAACCTGCTGATATCAAAGCAATTGCCACGCAGCCTCATATATTGGCCACGTGCGATACCCCTTATACGTGGTTGAGGAAAGCAACTGTCCCATTTCAAGAGGGAAATTATAGTAGGCGCCTTCCTGAACACCTCGGTTTGAATAGTGCCAACCTGGTCTCTTTAAATTAAAACATCCATGAAGGCTAATTTGCTTTCATGAACTTCAAATGTAAATTTAAGCCCACTTTCATTTGAATTTAGCATATCAACTAATTGTACAAAGGATTCCCTGGTGTATTTCCAAATCACAAGTAAATCGTCAATATACCTCAGCCATAAATCAATGTATTGAGCATAGATGTTATTGATGTCAGAGAACACCAGAGTTTCCTCCAACCAGGGGCTCGGCAATGGGTTGGGCTTGTGTGCCAACCTATGCCAACCTTCTCCAGGGATGGTGGAAGTATTTGTTCTTGAAGAGAAAGACAGGTTCACTATTTGTAAGCTCCCTATTTCATTTGATGCGGTGTTCAAAGTGGGGATGGCTTGTTTCTCACCCTCAACTGGCATGGTTGCTCTAAAAAATCAGATGAAGTTTCCCCTCATCCACGTGCATAGCCCTTCCCCATTCCTCTTCCAGATTTAGATTCAAAATCTGAATTATTAGTTTCAGTGGATGATATATCTGTATCAAAATTCCATCTATAATGAATAATTAAATATGCTTTGTTTTCACGGAAATCCTAAAATTCCCTCAGAAATTGGTAATGTTTTCTCTCTTTAATATGATATTGAAACCTCTCTATGACGTTCTGTAATTTTATCTTTTTGCTCTTAAAATCAGGTTCAGACTCAAATTTCTCAATCAGAGCTATTTGTTCAGACAGTTTGCGCTCAGAATTTTCTAGTATTCCTTTTTCCTCTTCAAGTAACAATTGCAGAATCTAATAGAACCACTGGTGGCTTAACTTCTCCCATTTCTTAATGGTCCTTTCTCAACAGTTAGCATCATTATATCTGCTTTATTCTCATAAATAGCCCCACCACACAGGAACCACCCATCTAACATTTGTAGTCCTATCAGGTCAGCCGCCCCGTGATTGCCCCCACAGTCAGTTCCCCCTGTCTGCTCCCACCTCAAAGTTTTTCTGCCCCCTCCTCATAGTCAATGTACAATGTCAGTCTTCACAGTCAGCCTCCCCATGTCTGCCTCCTCAAAGTCAGCTTCCCCATATCAGCCTCTACAGTTAGCCTCCCCATGGCTATCCCCACAGTTAGCTTCCCAAGTCTGCCCCTCCTTACAGTCAGCCTCCCCAAGTTTATAGCCACAGTCAGCTTTCGCATGTCTGTTCCCAAATTTAGCTTTCCCATGTCCCTCATGTCCCCCTCCTTATAAAGCAATTAACCCCTGTTACACAGTTTGCACACAACATACTAGCCTGTACACTGCTTCCTCCTGCGGGTCATGTGAATTCCTGATGTCATTGCAGGTCCTTCAGCAGCTGGAGGATATAGTGAATGTGTATTCCTATGCATATACATTTACTATAGCCTCCTGTGTTTCAGTACTTGAATTATGTCATTCCACAACTCTTTGTGCTTACTGCAAACATGTTTTTTTCCTTTTTTTGCCGCACATCTTAGCTAAAATGCAAATAAATCAGCTCAGGGCTCAGTCAGCTCACCAAGAAATTCCCCAGTCCGCCCATACGTATATCCTCCCAACCAGGGTTCCATGACCTGGTTGTGACTGCTACCTCTCCCACCCCACCCCCCTGAAATTAAGCTGATGATAATGGTAATTGTAAGACATGTTAATTTGTTTCTTTTGTTCCAGGAAAGGCCGAAGACAAGCAGATGCCATTTTTACCAGTGAATTAAGCAAGCTAAGGAATAACATAGCCGTGCAGAATTTAGTGAAAAACCTACTGAATGGGTAAGACAGAGATTTAGGGAGGAGAATCTCATGTGTTCTTAAGTGCAGTGTATGGGAGACATCCTTACAGCTAGTCTCCACCTACCAGCTCTCAGAATGTAGTGGATAAGGTATAAAGCCTACTGCTCTAAACTGCAAAATAATCACATAATCACCAGTTATAGTGATATTCCCCCTAAAATCATCCACCATTTTGAGGACTGGCTTATTGAAGTTGTCTCACCGTAGTGGAAAATGATACCATACACCTTCCCCACGGCTCCATGACCTGAGTGTGATTTCTTTCTCTATGCCCCCTAAAATTACTCTCATGATAATGGTAAGTGTATGAGGTGGTATTTCAGAGACATGTAGGTGCCTTGCTTACCCATGAGTATAGTAAGCTCTTGCATGCCAAAGGATTACCTGAAAAATATATGCCTTTAAAGCAAAGATATTTAGAAAGCAAATAAAAACTTGATAATGCTATGGATAAAACCTTGATAATAACAAAGTAAAAAAGTACCATATATGCAAATTGTCATTAGCGTAATAATAGACGGACAGCTGATCATTCTGGAAAGGTTTTTTTATTTGAAGCAATCACTTCATTTTCATCACATACAGCAGCAGCAGGTTCAGCAGCCTGGAAAACTGGTAGGAGATAGCTGGTCAGCAGGAAGGGTTGCTCACATCCTGGTAGTTACTTCAGGCTGGGCTGGTTTAGATAGAGCCGAGTCCGGATTGTGGACCTCTGATCTGAGGCTTAGTCTCCTGACTTGCCCAAGGTGTCAGGCTGATCGCCTGAAACACCGCTGCTTCCTGGTAGTGTGTCTGGATGGCAGCTCTGCAGGAGCTGCACACTGGACTTGCTTCTCACTATTCTGACTAAAATCTAAGACCATGTGCTTCCACCCACCAGGGGTTTTTATACTCAGGTCAGGTGGCAACACTCTCCAATCGGCTTCAAACTTGCTTTACAATATTACAAAGGATATCATTTGTTAATAACATTTCACATGTTAACTGTTTCTCCGCCAAAGGCAGTGGTTTCCAGCTGCAATTACCAAGTTTTCGACTTTTGGAAATCTCTTAGAGAGATTGCCAGTTTCCCTAACAGCTCTTAATATGGAGAGAGCACTACTCACAACAACTACCTACCCTATGCACCTCCAAGGTTTTTGCACATGTTACATTTAATGTAAAGTTTTTGTATGTTCGAGCACGCCACACAACCACTACATTTGTAGGTTCCTTTCAAGTTTCTTCCCTGATGCCATGGGCTTATTACATGAGGAATGAGGGTGTGGACTATCATCTATCCTTTAATGAATGCCCTTTCCGGTACGTAATTGAAGGTATGTTATCAAGTGACTCTCTAATTTAAGAGTCTATTAGTAAGGTATCCCAGTGTTTGGAAAGTATCTATTTCACCGCTGATGCACCATTATTATATACGGTGACAAGCCTCACTAAACCATCTTATTGCGGTTTTTCCTTTTACTGCAGTAAATATCAAAGCAATAGCGACGCACCCTCATATATTGGCCACGTGGGAAACCCTTTCTACGTGGTTGAGGACAGCAACTGTCCCATTTCAAGAGGGAAATTATAGTAGGCGCCTTCCTGAACACCTCGGTTTGAATAGTGCCAACCTGGTCTCTTTAAATTAAAACATCCATGAAGGCTAATTTGCTTTCATGAACTTCAAATGTAAATTTAAGTCCAATTTAATTTAAATTTAGCATATCATCTAATTGTACAAAGGATTCCCTGGTGTATTTCCAAATCACAAGTAAATCGTCAATATACCTCAGCCATAAATCAATGTATTGAGCATAGATGTTATTGATGTCAGAGAACACCAGAGTTTCCTCCAACCAGGGGCTCGGCAATGGGTTGGGCTTGTGTGCCAACCTATGCCAACCTTCTCCAGGGATGGTGGAAGTATTTGTTCTTGAAGAGAAAGACAGGTTCACTATTTGTAAGCTCCCTATTTCATTTGATGCGGTGTTCAAAGTGGGGATGGCTTGTTTCTCACCCTCAACTGGCATGGTTGCTCTAAAAAATCAGATGAAGTTTCCCCTCATCCACGTGCATAGCCCTTCCCCATTCCTCTTCCAGATTTAGATTCAAAATCTGAATTATTAGTTTCAGTGGATGATATATCTGTATCAAAATTCCATCTATAATGAATAATTAAATATGCTTTGTTTTCACGGAAATCCTAAAATTCCCTCAGAAATTGGTAATGTTTTCTCTCTTTAATATGATATTGAAACCTCTCTATGACGTTCTGTAATTTTATCTTTTTGCTCTTAAAATCAGGTTCAGACTCAAATTTCTCAATCAGAGCTATTTGTTCAGACAGTTTGCGCTCAGAATTTTCTAGTATTCCTTTTTCCTCTTCAAGTAACAATTGCAGAATCTAATAGAACCACTGGTGGCTTAACTTCTCCCATTTCTTAATGGTCCTTTCTCAACAGTTAGCATCATTATATCTGCTTTATTCTCATAAATAGCCCCACCACACAGGAACCACCCATCTAACATTTGTAGTCCTATCAGGTCAGCCGCCCCGTGATTGCCCCCACAGTCAGTTCCCCCTGTCTGCTCCCACCTCAAAGTTTTTCTGCCCCCTCCTCATAGTCAATGTACAATGTCAGTCTTCACAGTCAGCCTCCCCATGTCTGCCTCCTCAAAGTCAGCTTCCCCATATCAGCCTCTACAGTTAGCCTCCCCATGGCTATCCCCACAGTTAGCTTCCCAAGTCTGCCCCTCCTTACAGTCAGCCTCCCCAAGTTTATAGCCACAGTCAGCTTTCGCATGTCTGTTCCCAAATTTAGCTTTCCCATGTCCCTCATGTCCCCCTCCTTATAAAGCAATTAACCCCTGTTACACAGTTTGCACACAACATACTAGCCTGTACACTGCTTCCTCCTGCGGGTCATGTGAATTCCTGATGTCATTGCAGGTCCTTCAGCAGCTGGAGGATATAGTGAATGTGTATTCCTATGCATATACATTTACTATAGCCTCCTGTGTTTCAGTACTTGAATTATGTCATTCCACAACTCTTTGTGCTTACTGCAAACATGTTTTTTTCCTTTTTTTGCCGCACATCTTAGCTAAAATGCAAATAAATCAGCTCAGGGCTCAGTCAGCTCACCAAGAAATTCCCCAGTCCGCCCATACGTATATCCTCCCAACCAGGGTTCCATGACCTGGTTGTGACTGCTACCTCTCCCACCCCACCCCCCTGAAATTAAGCTGATGATAATGGTAATTGTAAGACATGTTAATTTGTTTCTTTTGTTCCAGGAAAGGCCGAAGACAAGCAGATGCCATTTTTACCAGTGAATTAAGCAAACATGGTTTGGGGTCACCGCAACATGAGGAACTGTATTGCGGGGTTACAGCATTAGAAAGGTTGAGAACCACTGCTCTATAAAATCAGATGAAGTTTCCCTCTTCCAGGTGCATAGCCCCTTCCCATTCCTCCTCTAGATTTCCAAATCTGAATTATAAGTTTCAGAATATATATGTATCAAAATTCCTTCTATACAGAATAAATAAATATGCTTTGTTTTCATGGAAATCATGAAATTCCCTCAGAAATTGGTAATGTTTTCTCTCTTTAATATGATATTGAAACGTCTCTATGACGTTCTGTAGTTTAATCTTTTGTCTCTTAAAATCAGGTTCAGGCTCAAATTTCTCAATCAGTGCTATTTGTTCAGACAGTTTGCGCGTAGAATTTTCTAGTATTCCTTTTACCTCTTCAAGTGACAATTGCAGAATCTAATAGAAGTACTGGTGGCTTAACTTCTGCCATTTCTTAATGGTCCCTTCTCAACAGTTAGCACCATTATATCTGCTTTCTTCTCATAAATAGCCCCACCACACAGGAACCACCCAACTAACATTTGTAGCGCTATCAGGTCAGCCTCCCCGTGATTGTCCCCACAGTCAGTTCACCTTGTCTGCTCCCACCTCAAAGTTTTTCTTTATATGTCTGCCCCCTCCTCATAGTCAGTGTACAATGTCAGTCCTCAAAGTCAGCTTCCCCATATCAGTCTCTACAGATACCCTCCCCATGGCTATCCCCACAGTCAGCTTCCCAAGTCTGCCCCTCCACACAGTCAGCCTCCCCAACTTTATAGCCACAGTCAGCCTTTGCATGTCCGTCCCCAAATTTACCTTCCCCATGTCCCTCATGTTGTTCCCCCCTCCTTACACAGCAATGAACCGCTATTACACAAAGCTTGCACACAACCAGCCTGTACACTGCCTCCTCCTGCGGTTCATGTGATTTCATGATGTCATTGCAGGTCCTTCAGCCAGCTGGAGGATATAGTGAATGTGTTTTCCTATGCATATACATTTACTATAGCCTCCTGTGTTTCAGGACTTGAATTATGTCATTCCACAACACCTTGTGCTTACTGCACACATGTTTAACTCTGTGTCTGCTGCGCATCTCAGCTAAAATGCAAATAAATCAGCTCAGGTCTCAGTCAGCTCACCAAGAAATTCCCCAGTCCGCCCACACGTATATATCCTCCCAACCAGGGTTCCCCCCCCCCCCCCCGAAATTAAGCTCATGATAATGGTAATTGTAAGACATGTTACCTGGAACAAAAGAAACAAATTAACATGTCTTACAATTACCATTATCATGAGCTTAATTTCGGGGGGGGGGGGGGGGAACCTGGTTGGGAGGATAATACGTGTGGGCGACTGGGGAATTTCTTGGTGAGCTGACTGAGACACCTGAGCTGATTTATTTGCATTTTAGCTGAGATGCGCAGCAGACACAGAGTTAAACATGGTGCAGTAAGCACAAGGTGTTGTGGAATGACATAATTCAAGTCCTGAAACACAGGAGGCTATAGTAAATGTATATGCATAGGAAAACACATTCACTATATCTCAGCTGGCTGAAGGACCTGCATGACATCATGAAATCACATGAACCGCAGGAGGAGGCAGTGTACAGGCTGGTTGTGTGCAAGCTTTGTGTAATAGCGGTTCATTGCTGTGTAAGGAGGGGGGAACAACATGAGGGACATGGGGAAGGTAATTTGGGAGGACATGCAAAGCTGACTGTGGCTATAAAGTTGGGGAGGCTGACTGTGTGGAGGGGCAGACTTGGGAAGCTGACTGTGGGGATAGCCATGGGGAGGCTAACTGTAGAGATGTGTATGGGGAAGCTGTCTTTGAGGACTGACATTTTACACTGACTATGAGGAGGGGGAAGACATATAAAGAGAAACTTTGAGGTGGGAGCAGACAAGGTGAACTGACTGTGGGGACAATCACGGGGAGGCTGACCTGATAGCGCTACAAATGTTAGTTGGGTGGTTCCTGTGTGGTGGGGCTATTTATGAGAAGAAAGCAGATATAATGGTGCTAACTGTTGAGAAGGGACCATTAAGAAATGGGAGAAGTTAAGCAACCAGTGGTTCTATTAGATTCTGCAATTGTTACTTGAAGAGGTAAAAGGAATACTAGAAAATTCTACGCGCAAACGTCTGAACAAATAGCACTGATGAGAATTTGAGCCGAACCTGATAAGAGACAAAAGATTAAACTACAGAACGTCATAGAGACGTTTCAATATCATATTAAAGAGAGAAAACATTACCAATTTCTGAGGTAATTTCATGATTTCAATGAAAATAAAGCATATTAATTTTTTTAGTATAGATGGAATTTAGAGGGAAACTTCATCTTATTTTTTAGAGCAACCATGCCAGTTGAGGGTGAGAAACAAGCCATCCCCACCTTGAACACCGCATCAAATGAAATAGGGAGCTTACAAATAGTGAACCTGTCTTTCTCTTCAGAAACAATACTTCCACCATCCCTGGAGAAGGTTGGATAGGTTGGCACACAAGCCAACCCATTGCCGTGCCCCTGGTGGAGGAAACTCTGGTGTTTTCTGACATCAATAACATCTATGCTCAATACATGATTTATGGCTGAGTATATTAACGATTTACTTGTGATTTGGAAATACACCAGGGAATCCTTTGTACAATTAGATGATATGCAAATTTAAATTAAATTGGACTTAAATTTACATTTGAAGTTCATGAAAGCAAATTAGCCTTCATGGATGTTTAATTTAAAGAGACCAGGTTGGACTATTCAACCGAGGTGTTCAGAAGGCGCCTACTATAATTTCCCTCTTGAAATGGGACAGTGCTGTCCTCAACCACGTAGAAAGGTTTCCCACGTGGCCAATATATGAGGGTGCGTCGCTATTGCTTGTATTTACTGCAGTAAAAGGAAAAACCGCAATAAGATGGTTAGTGAGGCTTGTCACCGTATATAATAATGGTGCATCAGCGGATGAAATAGATACTTTCCAAACACTGGGATACCTTACAATAGACTCTAAATTAGAGAGTCACTTGATAACATACCTTCAATTACGTACCGGAAAGGGCATTCATTAAAGGATAGATGATAGTCCACACCCTCATTCCTCATGTAATAAGCCATGGCATCAGGGAAGAAACTTGAAAGGAACCTACAAATGTAGTGGTTGTGTGGCGTGCGCAACATACAAAAACTTTACATAAATGAACATGTGCAAAAACCTTGGAGGTGCATAGGGTAGGATGTTGTTGTGATAGTGCTCTCTACCTATTAGAGCTGTAGGAGGAAACTGGCAATCTCTCTAAGAGATTTCCAAAAGTCGAAAATTGGTATTGCCGCTGGAAACCACTGCCTTTGGCGGAGAAACAGTTAACATGTGAAATGTTATTAACAAATGATATCCTTTGTAATATGTAAAGCAGTTTGAAGCCGATTGGAGAGTGTTGCCACCTGACCTGAGTATAAAAACCCTGGTGGGTGGAAGCACATGGTCTTAGATTTAGTCAGAATAGTGAGAAGCAAGTCCAGTGTGCAGCTCCTGCAGAGCTGCCATCCAGACACACTACCAGGAGAAGCGGTGTTTCAGGGATCAGCCTGACACCTTGGCAAGTCAAGGAGACTAAGCCTCAGATCAGAGGTCACCAATCCGACTCGGCTCTATCTAAACCGCCCAGCCTGAAGTAACTACCAGGATGTGAGCAACCCTTCCTGCTGACCAGCTATCTCCTACCAGTTTTCCAGGCTGCTGAACCTGCTGCTGCTGTATGTGATGAAAATGAAGTGATTGTTCAAATAAAAAAACCTTTCCAGAATGATAGCTGTCGCGTCTATTATTACGTAATGACAATTTGCATATATGGTACTTTTTTACTTTGTTATTATCAAGGTTTTATCCATAGCATTATCAAGTTTTTATTTGCTTTCTAAATATCTTTGCTTTAAAGGCATATATATTTTCAGGTAATCCTTGGCATGCAAGAGCTTATTACTCATGGGTAAGCAAGGCACCTACATGTCTCTGAAATACCACCTCATACACTTACCATTATCATGAGAGTAATTTTGAGGGGCATAGAGAAAGAATCACACTCAGGTCATGGAGCCGTGGGGAAGGTGTATGGTATATTTTCCACTACGGGAGACAACTTCAATAAGCCAGTCCCAAAAAGGTGGATGATTTGGGGGATATCAATAACTGGTGAGATGTGTTATTTTTGCAGTAGAGCAGTAGGCTTTATACCTTATCCACTACATTCTGAGAGCGGTAGGTGGGAGACTAGCTGTAAGGATGTCTCCCATACACTGCACTTAAGACACATGAGATTCTCCTCCCTAAATCTCCTGTCTTACCCATTCAGTAGGTTTTTCACTAAATTCTGCACGGCTATGGTATTCCTTAGCTTGCTTAATTCACTGGTAAAATGGCATCTGCTGTCTTCGGCCTTTCCTGGAACAAAGAAACAAATTACATGTTTACAATTACCATATCATCAGCGTAATTTCAGGGGGTGGGGTGGGAGAGGTAGTCAGTCAAACCAGGTCATGGAACCCTGGTGGGAGGAGATACGTATGGGCGGACGGGATTTCTTGGTGGAGCTGACTGAGCCCTGAGCTGTTTATTTGCATTTTCGACAGCTGTGCGGCGCAAAAGGACATGTTTGCAGTAGCACCCAGAGTTGTGGATGACATAATTCAAGTACTGAAACACGGAGGCTATAGTAATGTATATGCATGGATACACTTCACTATATCCTCCAGCTGCTGAAGGACCTGCAATGACATCAGGATTCACATGACCCGCAGGAGGAAGCAGTGTACAGGTCGTATGTTGTGTGGCAAACTGGGAACAGGGTTATTGCTTTATAAGGAGGGGGCTGAGGACTGGGAAGCTAATTTGGGAACGACTGCGAAGCTGCTGTGGCTTACTTGGGGGGCGCTGTAAGGAGGGGGCAGATCTGGGAAGCTAACTGTGGGGATGCCTGGGGAGGCTACTGTAGAGGCTGATATGGGGAAGCTGACTTTGAGGGGCAGACATGGGGGGCTGACTGTGAGACTGACTTGTACTTGACTATGAGGAGGGGGCGAAAACTTTGAGGTGGAGCAGCAGGGGGACTGACTGTGGGGGCAATCCCGGGGCGGCTGACCTGATAGGACTACATGTTGTGGGTGGTTCCTGTGTTGGTGGGGGCTATTTGAGAATAAGCAGATCTAATGATGCTACTGTGAGAGGACCATTGTGGGGAAGTTACGCACCAGTGGTTCTATTTGTTCTTGCTTGTTACTTGAGAGGAAAAGGATACCTGAAAATTCTGACGCGCACACTGTCTGCCAACAATGCTTCTGATTGAGCATTTGAGTCACGACGAAAAGGCCGAAGACAAGCAGATGCCATTTTTACCAGTGAATTAAGCAAAATAAGGAATAACATAGCCGTGCAGAATTTAGTGAAAAACCTACTGAAAGGGTAAGACCGAGATTTAGGGAGGAGAATCTCATGTGTTCTTAAGTGCAGTGTATGGGAGACATCATTACAGCTAGTCTCCACCTACCAGCTCTCAGAATATAGTGGATGAGGTATAAATCCTACTGCTCTAAACTGCAAAATAATCATATAATCACCAGTTATAGTGATATTCTCCCTAAACACATCCACCATTTTGAGGACTGGCTTATTGAAGTGGTCTCACCATAGTGGAAAATGATACCATACACCTTCCCCACGGCTCCATTCCCTGAGTGTGATTTCTTTCCCAGCACCCCCTTAAATTACCCTTGTGATAATGGTAAGTGGTGGTAATTCAGAGACATGTAGGTGCCTTGTTTACCCATGAGTCTAGGAAGCTCTTGCATGCCAAAGCCGTGGAGGATTGCCTGAAAAATATATGCCTTTAAAGCAAAGGTATTTAGAAAGCAAATAAAAACTTGATATTGCTATGGATAAAACCTTGATAATAATAATAGATACAAGCAATCCTTAGATAAAACTATATACAAGCCAGTCCCCTGGTTACATACAAGATAGGATCCATAGGTTTGTTCTTAAGTCGAATTTGTATGTAAGTGGAAACTGTATATTTTATAATTGTAGATACACACAATTTTTCTTTTGCCCCAGTGACAATTGGAGTTTCACATTTTTTTGCTGTAATTGGACCATGGATTATCAATAAAACTTCATTACAGACACATTACAGCTGATCATTGCAGTCTAGGACTAAAGGAAAGCATCCAGAGAGCTTCACCAGAGGTGACAGGGGGCAGAGGGGTCTGTCCTTTACTATGGGTCGTCTGTAAGTTGGGTGTCCTTAAGTATGGGACCGCCTGTAATAACAGTAAAAGTCACCTGGAGAGTGGAGATACCTTAGATCCTGCAATGACATGCATCCTCAGCTAAACTCATTTGCCTCCCATACTAATAAAAAGCACCATTTTACATACCTGGGTTGTTTAAAGGGAATGTGCCTTCGGATATTGGCATATTTTTTTCACAGATAATAATTTGTTAAGCAATTTAGGAATTTATCAGATTTTATTTTCCATATCACTATCTTTTATCTATAAAAAAGCATCATATATGAAAGGATATTGGCACTCGGGAAAAATTGGGTATCAAACTTTGTGGAGCCTTTTTTCATTTGATCCATTGCAAATGTTTAATTTTCCACCCAAAATGAATGTACTGTCCAAAAATATTACAATTTGTAAACCCAACCTCCATTTTGTGTTAACCTCTATAAAACACCTAAAGGGTTAACAAACTTCTAAAAAGTGCTTTTTCATACATTGAGTAGTGTAGATTCCATAATGGAGTCTAGCTATTATTTAGGCCTCTCACAGTCAATTAGAAGTTGAGCAGGTCCATCTAAATACAGGTTTTAGTGATTTTCCAAAAAATTTTAAAATGGCCCCCAAATTCTGAGCCTTATAACATTCTAATAAAATATGTGGAATCTTAGAAAACCATCTAACATAAATCAGACTTTTGGGAAATATAAGTTATGAATTTATTTGGGTGCTATGACTATCTGCATCAAAAGTAGAGAATTTAGAGCTTTGAAAATAAAGAAGTTTAAAATGACACAGGAAAACAATCTTAAAATCCCCTGGATATGTTAAAGTGTTCGAAGCTATAACCACTTATAGTGACACAAGGCAGGTTTTTCCACACATACATACAGTACATACATAAGTCTGAAGGGCTCTGGGCCCTGCGTTAATGAAGGTTACAATACTTCATCCTGGTGGTAGATGTCCTTTATGCCAAAATGTTAAATCTTTGTCTCTTTAGGCCAGAGAATTCCTTGGTGTGTTTTTGCACACTGTATTTGTTCTGGTGGAGAACTGTAGTGATAGTTAACTGTATCTCTGGAGCTCAGCCACAGTGATTTTGAGGTTCTTCTTTACCTCTCTCACCAAGGCTCTTCTCCCATGATTGCTTATTTTGGCTGGACAGTCGAGGAGAAATTGTGGTCATCCAAAACGTCTTCCGTTTACAAATTATAGAGGCCACTGTGCTCTTAGGAACCTTGACTGCTACAGAAATTTTTTTGTAACCTTGGCGAGATCTGTGCCTTACCACAATTCTGTCTCTGAGATCCTTGGCCAGTTCCTCATATCTCAAGATTCCCATGTGTTCTGACATGCACTGTGAGGTCTAAGGCTACATTCACACGACTGTATGATTTCTCCAGTCCCGTATTTACGGCCCGTATATACGTGACGTTTTTCCTCCATATGCAGCATGTATGTAACCCGTATTTTATACGTCCCCATAGACTTCTAGGGCATACGGAACTGAAATACGGGAGAAAATAGGACATGCTCTATATTTTTATACGGCCAGTATACGCTACGGTACGGAACGGAGTTAACAACGGCAATATAAATGGTCAGAACTATTGTCCATTGAAATGAATGTGGCCGTATGTAATCCGTAAAAAAAACGGTATGGATACGGCCGTTTTCATATGTTCGTGTGAGTGTAGCCTTAGATAGACAGGTGTGTGCCTTTCCTAATCAAATCCAAATTGTTCTAATTAAACACAGCTTGACTCTAATGAAGGAGTAGAACCATCTCAAGAAAGATCAGAAGGAAATGGACAGCATGTGATTTAAATATCAGTGTTACAGCAAAGGGTCTGAATACTTATGACCATGTGATGATATTTCATTTTTTCTTGTTTAACAAATTAGGAAATATATCTACATTTCAGTTTTTTTTTGCTGTCAAGATGGGGTGCAGACTGCACAATAATGAGCAAAAAACCTTTTTTGATCTACCAATTGGCTGCATAAAACAAAGAGAGAAAAATTTAAAGGGGTCTGAATACTTTCTGTACCTAGTGTAAACATTAATATAATTTGACATAAATATTTTATATACTCTAAAACATATTTACTGTTGTAGCACATAATGCAACAGTTTTTATAAATCATTTTTCATCATTGTACCTCCTTCTGTGTTTTTCAGTTAATCTGACCAAGAAGCTGCCCAAGAAAGCAAATTACTTATTTGATGACCCTTAGCTGTTCAGTTGTGTAGGATATAAATTCTAGTTGGATTATGGTGCAGAAGATTATCTCAAAAAGGAAAAGACCAGTTCACCTTCATGTTATGAGAAATGTAATCTGATAATCAAGGAATAGCCTTGAATACCTATAAAAAGCTGGCAAAGTATGAAGTACAATCCCATATTTTCTTAAGCTGTATCATTTTTCTGTATTGTAAATCTGGCTATGAATATATTCTGCATTATGCTGATTCAGTTCTAATAAAGGTTTCCAGTGATTGGAGTTTTTTTTCTCATTTCATAAAGATCCTAAATTAAGAAAACTGCAGAGAATAATAACACACAGATGGGCAGGAAAACGTTCCATGTTGAATACAAACTTCTTGCATTTCATTTTATTTTTCCACTTGTTTTTATTCAAAGTCTAAGTTAATTTACGGATAAGTTTATATTTAATTATAGAAATTTGGTTACCCAAAAGCAAGATGTAACCCTACTTGGTTTCAATGAAGCAAAGCAATACAATGGGGCAGATTTATCAAGCTGTCTGAAAGTCAGAATATTTCTAGTTGCCCATGGCAACCAATCACGGCTCAGCTTTCATTTTACCAGTGCTCATGAATATTTCAAAGGGGAGCTGTGATTGGTTGCCATGGGCAACTAGACATATTCTGACTTTCAGACAGCTTCACAAATTTGCTCCAATGAGTATTAGAGATAAGTCCTGGATACATAACATGCTGATATTTTATCTGCCCAACCCTGGGAAACGTTAACAAAGTTGCTACAATTTGGTTTCTTTTTATTCCTCCACAATGTTCTCCAGATGTTTCCTTGTGTACTTGAAGTGTAATATACTTACATAACTTTATGGCAGGTAATATATTTATCTAACCAAACAACTGGAACCACAGGGCAAAGTACAGAAGGTCCTGGTAGATCTATGTTTTTCAAGAGTGTCCTGGTTGGAGTCACAAAGGTTTTCAAGGAGTGCACAAAAGTTTTAAGACATCATGAGGTGACCAGAAGTGAACCAGATAAGAAGGACACCAAGGATGTACTCAGTGATGGGGAAACAACTTCTGTCTCTCTCTCCACACCTCACACTCTGACACTGACAAGCAGGATATACAGAAAGTTCTGGATGTATTACAGAACCATTTATGCCAGCACATAATATCACATGTGGGAGGTAGATCTTCATGTGGATTTGGAGTACAAAATGATGAACTTATCAGAAACAGAATAGTTTTGGGATCAAGAACGAAGATGCTCAAAGTAGCAAACCTTAACCTAGAGAGAACTATAGACATGTGAAGAAGCCATAAACTTGCAGAAATGCATAAAAAACAAGCAATGCAAGAAACCAAAAGTGAGAAGAAAGTTATAAATTATGCTACAAATACACTGAAAAGATGGTCCGTTAATAAAGCCATGGTTAAAAACTTGAGTACATTTTTCTGACAACACCAAGTGCAGAAAATGGGGCACATTTACTTACCTATCCGCAAAGTTCATCAAAAGTGCAATGTCTGACAATAATGCACTGTGCCCCGATTCACTAAGAACGTGCGCCCGATATCGCTGTGTCGCTTCCCCGCTCAGGTCCAATGGAGTTCAGCTTCTTCTTCCTGGTGCATGTAAGTGCATTTTTTTGCGACACAATTTGAAAGTTAAATCCCACGCTCAGTCTGAATCAGTCAGATCGTCTGACGGTACGCCCCCCGATTTGTGTTGCATGGAAGTCAGCTCAGCTTCACCAAAAACTGATCACGTGCAACACAATCTCAGCGCAGACACCTGTTGACACAAGCTGCGCAATCCCCGAAAACAGCGAACTGTCCTACGAAAGTGCGTTCCGCAACCTTAGTAAATAAGCCCAAATGGGGCAAACACCACCAACCACCCTGCTCTCCTGGAGCAGAGACCAATGCCCATCATAAGGAGAAATATTCAAAACGCAAAACTATTTTTCCAGTGTAAGGTTGCATTCACACTAACGCAAGGGGGACGTATATACAGCCGATATACGTCCCCCATAGACGGCAATGGGATCAGGGTGCCCAACGGGAGCGGAACGGTGCTGCACACGTGCGGCACCGTACCTCTCCGTACCCCGAAAAAAGATAGGACATGTCCTATCTTTCTGCGTGGTACGGCGCCGTGCGCCATATGTTCCTATGGAGAGGGGCGGGGGTGAACTGCGCTCACCTCCTCCTCCTCTGCCCGTGCGCTGCCGTTGCCCGCCGTGCTACGGTACAGCGGGCAATGGCAGTGTGAATGTAGCCTAAGTAGGAAGAAGACACATGCTAAATTATGTACGGCTACAAAAATCAAGAAAAGCAGCCCGAAGAAACAATATTTACAATTATTCATCTAATAAGAGCAGTAAGTGCTCCAGGAGCACAGTGGTTTGTAATACGCTTCTGGGAGCTTTTGACCCTTTACGAAACTCAACACTGAGAACACCTGCAAGTAATTGCTAATTATGCAATTATGCAACATATGTTGGTCCACAGAAACTAAATACCAAATATCAAAATATCTTTAAGGTACGTGCCAGCTTGTCTAACCACACAAAAAAACTGAATCCTTGCTGCTGCTAGCCCTTGAAGGAGCCAAAGCGGAAGGAGGGTTTGAAGAAGAGAGTGGGGCAACAGGACATTTATCTAAAAGGGCTTTAAGTGAGGACAAACTTTGAGAACAGACCCCAGACTGACTACCCCTCCACTCATGCCCCAATGAACTGAAACTCGCCTAAACCAGTAGAACCTGCAGGAGCAACCACGGGCTATGCAGAGTTAACACAGCTACTCTATGGGATGAACCAGGCCAGGATCTCTGGAAGACCTACAGCAGTCCACGACTTTGAAAACCTATGAAAGTGCTGAGCACAGTCTGGAAGCGCTGGACTGCCTTGACCAGAGAAGAGGCAATGGCCGGAAGAGAATGGAGCCGGTGAGAAGCTGCAGCAACCAGCGTTCTCCTTCATGCCTGATGCGGTCCCAAAGGGCAACAGCATGGGTTCACCCACAGTTCCTGACACTGTTCACCTAGAACAGCGATGGTGAACCTTTTAGAGATTGAGTGCCCAAACTACAACCAAATCCCTCTGATTTATCATCAAGTGCCAAGTCTCCCGTAAGTTATTGCTCTCTGTTCTGCCACAACTTTCCAAATTGTATCGGCTCCACGGGGCCACCAATACAAAGAAGGAGAGCAAATTCAGACTATCATTGCAGCTTCTCTACAGGGTCTGTATATAAAGAGGGCCTTCAAAGAAAATCCAGCTCTGTCCACACCTTCTCAATCTTCCTGCAGTCCCAAACAGCCAAGGATGTGTCGCTTTCAAATCGTGCTAAGATTATCGTGTCTTAAGTTGCCTGGGACTGCTGGAAGATTATTTGAGTCCTGCCTGGTGAACTCTGTGCTGGGTTGATAGCTTGGGTGCCCACTGAGAAGGCTCTGAGTGCCACCTCTGGCACCCGTGCCATAGGTTCGCCAACACTGACCTAGAACATAGGTGACCGCATAGACCTTGAAGCTTGAGCTAAAGGAAACCAAGTGGCCAAGGAGCTGGCTACCCTGGGTTTAAAAAGAAATGATGGTGGGGGAAGAAGGGACAAAGTGCCCTTATCTTTTTAATATGTCCAGAAGGACAAGGACTTCCTACAAAACAAAAACTTATTTTCTAATAAAGAGAGTAAAAGATAATATAGTTGAACGTCTGCAAAATGCAAAGGCATACTGTGACAGAAGTACCAAGGAACTACCTGAACTAAATATTGTCCAACCTGTGCACATAGAACCATCATCTTCATCAACACATGGAATTTGATGAAAAGGAACGTGTATGGAATAAACAAAATCTGAGGTAAGAGAAAGCTCGCCTGGTGTGGTGTCCTCGGTATAGTGCTGTGGTCGCTAGGAAAGAGCTTGTTCTGGACCCAAGTAGACTTGTAGAAAAAAACTAATAGAACCTTCAGCACCGGCTCAGTACAAACATGGTGATCCTAGTCCATTCAAGGCAAGAACGCCAACATATGTAGTAGCAAAAAGTATGGAGTAAGTTGCTCCACGATCCCATGTAGAGACAAATGAAAAACTGTTAGAGGGACTAAAAAATTCTAATGGCTGTGGATGACCAGACTGTCATGAGCAAAGAGCAAAGAATATTTGAATTTGATTAAAGAACATCTATCACGATCACAGATGTAAACCAAGCACACTGACATACAGGTGTGCGCCCCCTCTGGCAGGATCTTCTGTTAGCTTCTTATGCCCTGGTTTTTTACAAAAAAAGGCTTATAAAATTACGCGAATGAGCCTGAGGAGCTCCAGGCTCCATAGGAGGTTAATGGAGTCTGGAGCACCTCCAGCTTATTTGCATAATTGTTAAAGCCCTCAAAAACAAGGGCATTAGAAGCAAAAAGAAGAGCAGATCCTGCCAGAGGGGGGCGCACACCAGTATGTCAGTATGTTTAGTTTACAATCCTTGATCTGGTGATAGATGCCCTTTAAAGGGAGTATGGTAGGAGTTATACATGTATTCACGTTTACTGCCATCTATAGGCTACATTGGTATGGCAAGTGTGAACCTTTTGTAATATTCAGATTAAATCCAAGAATACAAACTGAGTAAATTGTCAAGTGATGCTTTTATTCAGTACCAGAAGCATGTGACATTTTGACTTCTTTTAAGTCTATGTCAAACACACATTACTCATCTTATTTAGGAATATTTTATCAAATTATTTAATAATAAATTGGGTTATTATTTGAACAGGACTTGGGGCACAATGTAAACAACACTAAACATCATAAAGAAACAGCAATGGGCCTGTGTTCAGGAGACTTTTCTGTGTTCAGGGGAATGCTGGAAGATCCAACAATCCCATGAAGCCTAGAAGTCAATTCCTCCATTCTCCTGATGTGCTCTATCTCTGCACACCGGTTGGTACAAGCAAGGGTTTGTGGTTTTCCACAGCATGGTGGTAAACGCTGTAGCCTGCACAAGAAGGTGGCTAATCATGGAGCGTGATGGGCGCCTGATGGGGAAGGTAAAGAGCTAAAGCAGAGCTAAAAAAAGGGGACTCCAAAGCTGGACACTCAGTAGCTGATTGACAATAGTGAAGACTCTTTCCCAGAAACCACGTACTGACTGGCAGTCCCACCATATGTGACACTACAGCGCCAGCTGAGGTTATGAACTGAGGGAAACAAGAAATGAAGTCTGGACAACACACTGTACCTATGTGAGAGCACTTTATAGTTGGTTGAGGTGGGGAGTGTGAGGTGGACCCAGGGCTGGATTAAGGTTGGAGGGGGCCCGTGGGGCAAAATCTGGTGGATGCCACCACAATGTAGCACACAAACACGTCCCCCTGCTCACTATCTACTATCTACCCAGTAATACATCTATATACAGCCGCCTCACCCCCCCCCCCAGTAATACATCTATAAACAGCTGCCTTGTCCCCACCCAGTAATACATCTATATAGAGCCGCCTCACCCCCCAGTGATACATCCAGGGTCAGACTGTCCCACCGGTGGCCCCCAATCCCTGTGCTGACACAGCCATATGGCAAGGGCTTTTGTCCCCATCAGAGGCCCCTCCCTGGAATAGTACTTGATGCGGCCCAGAATTGGTCGCTCGAGTACAGTCACTGTAGCTGAAACAGATAATGCCATCTGCACACATTGCGCACGTTGCCAGGATACCTCCCGGCGAGTGGCACAATGTGACCTCAGATGCGTGGCCCTTTGATGATGTCATCACGAAGCCGCTTGCCACGCATCATGTTCCAGTCTGTCCTGAAGCTGCAGGTGTGAGAAGGCAGAAAAGGTGCTGCAAGCATCGCTAAAGGTGAGAAAATCTTTTTTATTTTAATAACCACATTTTGGGGAACAATAAGATTTATGGAGCAATTTATGTAGCCTATATCTAAAGGATTATAAATATTAATGTGGGAGGCGTAAATAATTGTTTTGGAATGAGGGCCTAAATGTATATCAATAATTTGGGGCCTATCGGTAATGTAATACTTTGGGGGCGGGGAGGGATATCCAAATAATGAATCAAATAAAATGAAGCACTATATCTAGATTAAAGAGGTTTTGTTGGCTCTTATTTGCTTATTTTTCTTTTAACCCCTTACCGACCTTGGATGAAAATGCACGTCCAGGTCTGCGGCTGATTCGCCCCCCTGGGTGTACATTTTCATTGTGTAACAAAAGTTGCGGTGACAGCAGTACGGGAGCTGCTGAACACAACACTCAGACTCCCGTAGACATACCCCTGTCACGATCGCAAGCCCCCCTCCTACGCCGGTATCGGGGAATGGGGATTATATCTATGGCAGCCCTGGGTCCAGAAATCAGGATCTGTCATTGAGTGTTAGCCTATGCATATGCATAGACTGACTGCTGTAATACACTGCCATACATCAGTCTGCGTATTACTTTGAACAAGCGAGTTTGCTGCAATATTGCGATCAGTAATGACTAGTGATGAGCGAGTATACTCGTCCGAGCTTGATGCTCGGTCGAGTATTAGCATACTCGGACCGGCTCGTTGCTCGGACGAGTATTTGCCCTGCTCGATAACGAGCATTTAATTTTAAAAAAAAAAGTGAAGAATAGTAAAAAGATACAATTAAAACATTTAATTTAATTGTTTAATTGAAGAAAACAGTGAAAGAACACAGTGCAGAACAGATTGCAGATGTTCGGGAACATCTGCAATCTGTTCCGGAGACACGCGTGCAGAACGGTGTTCTCCGCAATAGTATTTGAAGAACAATATGTGTGAAGAACACATTACAGATGTTTGGCAACATCTGCAAGTTGTTCTCTACACATATTGTTCTTCAAATACTATTGCGGAGAACACCGTTCTGCACGGGTGTCTCCGGAGCAGATCGCAGATGTTCCCGAACATCTGCAATCTGTTCTGCACTGTGTTCTTTCACTGTGCTCGTTAAGTTTAAAATTTTACTGAAAAATGCTCGGGTCTCCCATTGATTTCAATGGGGCTCGTTACTCGAAACGAGCACTCGAGCATCTGGAAATGTTCGGCTCGAGTAACGAGCACCCGAGCATTTTAGTGCTCGCTCATCTCTAGTAATGACCCTTTGATTGCCGCTGGCGAGACTCCCTGTGAGCGTCATCAGAGAGTGACGATCTGTCTCCATAACAGCCTAGGTTCTTTATAAGACCCATGTGTATATTCAATAGATCCATTGCAATGTGGCAGTGGCACATTTTAGTAGATGATGTGTAAAATCCCCATATACTGCCATACTGGCAAATTGTATTTTCTAGTGGTACTATTTAATATTCTCTTGCGCCGTATTCTGATGGGCTTTATTTTTACAGCTTATAAATGTTCAAAATTACACCTCGCCTTTTATGGATCAGTATAGCCACCTGCTGCATATGCAGAGGGCTTGATCCGTGAACCCTCTCCATGCTCACCTTCATGACCGCCTGATGAATATTAACGATGGGCGGCCGTGAAGGGGTTATTAATTATTTTAAGAATTTTACCCTGTACATTTTTGCAGGGCTATAACCCTGTTTAGAGATGAGCAAAACATAAATGTGCCTGGATACCCATTGCTTCTTTCATGGTAGTGAGAGGAAGGACCTGATTTTTCCCATTGTATCTTGTTTTGCAGTGAGAAGAATTCCCCTATTGGTGGAGTTCCCATGTGACATTGATGGCTCGGTGGTGGTTACAGATGACTATGCTTCCCTCCTCGAGGTTACAAATGCCACATGCATTATTCACTACAGACATACCGTATATACTCAAGTATAAGCCGCCCCAAGTATAAGCCGAGGTACCTAATTTTAACACAAAAAAACTGGGAAAACCTAGGGTGGGAAATACATTGGTCACAGCCTCCAACCAGTATAAACCTGTATATTACCTGCCAGCCTCTGCCCCCCCCCCCAGTGCATAGCCTGCCAGTCCCTGCAGCATATAGCCAGCTAGCCCCTCCAGTATATAGCCTGCCAGCCCCTGCCCCCAGTATATAATCTGCCAGTCCCTGCTTCCCTAGTATATATTCAGCCCCTGCTCCCCAATATATAGCCTGCCAGCCCCTGCCTTCCAGTATATGGCCTGCCAGCCTCTGTCCCCCAGTATATAGCCTGTCTGCCCCTGCAGTATATAGCCAGGCCCCCCCCCAGTATATAGCCTGCCAGGATCTGCCCCTCCAGTATACAGCCTGCCAGCCCCTGCCCCCAGTATATAGCCTGCCAGCCCATGCAGTATATACGTGGGCAGTTAAATAAGTGCCTGTGTTAGAAATGTGTTATTTTTCAACATAGTCCCCTTTTAGAAAGATAAACTTCTTCCACCATTCCTGCGATTTTCTTAACCCCTCCAAAAAAAAAGCATTTGTCGAACTCTCCAAAATACGCCTCTGTCTTTGCGATGACTTCCTCGCTTGAGCTAATTTTTTTTTCCGCGAGCCATTTCTTCATGTTAGGGAACAAGAAAAAGTCGCAGGGAGCCAGATCAGGTGAATACGGGGGGTGCGGCAGCAATTCATAACGCAATTTATGCAGTTTAACGGCGACAACTACAGATGAATGTGCTGGTGTGTTATCGTGGTGAAACAGCACCTTCTTTTTCGTCAAATGCGGCCATGTCTCCTTCAATTTTTTGTCGAAGCGTTCCAATAACTCACTGTGATCTCCAGTGATCGTTCTTCCTTTTTCTAAAAATCCATGAGGATGAAGCTGTTCACATCCCAAAAAATCGTCACCATGACCTGCCTGGCCGATGGGACCGTCTTCGCCTTCTTTGGAGCAGACTCACCAGATCCATTGGGGCACATTTACTTACCCGGTCCAGTTGCGATCCTACGGCGCGTTGTCCGACGAGGATTTGGGTCTGCCGGGATTCACTAAGGTCATGCGCCCGATATCCAGCAGGTGTCGCTGCTGCGCCGAGGTCCGCCGGAGTTCACCTTCTTCTTCCCGGTGCATGTAAGTGCTGATCTTGCGACACAATTCTTTTTTAAAATTTTGCGGTTTGTCCGAAACCCGGGACCATGCCCCATTGTTTTGATTGTTGCTTAGTTTCTGGTGTGTAATGATGAATCCAGGTTTCATCAACTCGACACAAAAACTCTTTCACATATAGCTTAAATTGCTCCAAACACTGCTTCGAAGTTAACAGCCGCATCCACTTGTTGTCCACCGTGAGTAATCGGAGCACACATTGGTGCCGACAATTATTTCATCGCCAACTTATCATGTAAAATATTAATTGCCATTCCGGTCGACATACCTACGGCCTCTGCTACTTCGCGCACTTTCGTTCATCGATCAGCGAGTATCATGTCGTAGACTTTTTTAATGATTTCCTCCGTAACCACGTCTGCTGGACGTCCTAGCCACTCCTCATTAAAAATTAAATTTGTTGAATCAATACCTAACTGTGGTCATAGATGGCGAAGTGTCCCCATAAACAGCATCCAACTTTGCTTTTATATCCTTGCATTTTTTTCCCATCCAAAAACAAAAAGCGAATAACCGAACGATACTGCTCTTTTTTTTTCTTAGTGAAAATCACAAAACACGTCTTGACATGGCTGCCAAATCCAAACTAACCAAAATCAGTCTGCAATTTGTTAGTCATTGATAGATGGCAGCACACGATGATAACACCAACTTCCCTCAAGAACGCCCTCTGTCGTCAAACACGGGTACTTATTGAACCGCTATCGTAGCCTGCCCGCCCCTGCAGTATATAGCCAGCCCATCCCCCCCATTATATAGCCAGTCAGCCCCACCTTTCCGAAGCCCCCCGCAGGTCCTCTTCTTGCTTTGGGTGTTCCAGTTCCTATTCAGGTACTCTGGTCCACTTCGGGCTCCCCCCTGCAAAGCAATTTTTGCGCTGAAAAACTCGACTTATACTCGAGTATGTACGTTAAGTGTTTGACTGTTTTCTTTGGTTATATTCAGTATATATCCAAGCAGCTGAAGAAGCATGAGGTGTGAAACGCACATTGGGGTGTCTGACTGGGAAAACTAACACTATAGGTAAAACCTTGCACCCTATATTGTTGATGATGTATTTGTGTGATATCTGTTGAGTTGAATTTGGCACTTGCACTTTAGGGTGTGTTCACACGTTCAGTTTTTCAGATGCTGTTCTTGGTGTCCAAACCAGGAGTGGAGTAGCAAAAGAGGAGGAGCAGCATCTCTCAATGGGCACTTACTCATTATGAACCACAGCTGCTTTTGGCTTCAAAAACTGCATCTGAAAAACTGAACTTTGGAACGCACCCTTCACATAGTCAGGCTATGACTATATCTAAGCATATAACTGTCCGGAATCCCTCACTTAGAAATTTTTTCTTTAAATATGTATGTCTTGTGAATTTTTAACTGATATCAATAAAGGAATGGATTGTTTTTTATCTTGTATATGTTTTTCGGGGGGGCTTGATAAATACATTCAGTGTAGAATTCACAACATCCCTAAGGAAGATGACCATTATTCAAGGGCCAAGTCTGTTTTCCTAATGATGGAGAAACATAAAAGCTAAGTTTTGCTACCTTGAAAGCCAGCCCCCTTAACGCCAAGTATGACCTATAAGAAGTCTAACAACATGATGTGGAATTTAGACAAACCAGTTTATCTATTCCAGAAGGAACAGACTCCCAACTGTAGACAGCGCTGTTTCTACCTGGTTGGGTCTCTTCAGTACAGTGTAGGGAACTGGTTTGGCTGGGTGAGAGGCTATTGACTAGGGTCAGGAAGTAAGAGTTCTCCTTAAAGAGAGTTTGGCAATTAATGCCACAACAGACTGGAATCCCGAATAGTGACGCTGTTCATGCTCCGGAACGTGAGTGCCTGACTCATGAAATTCGTACAGACCCGACCTATGCAGATCGGGCTCGCTCAACACTAGTCATTAATGTTAAAAGGCAAAACACATGTTGCTGCTTAAAAATGCAGAGGCGATTGGTGATGCATTGGACAACTGTTACTATTACTGAATCCCGGGGGGGGGGTTTCTACTTATTCAAAAATTGATAAAGCCTGATGGCACCTCACATGTGTCCAATGAGGACATCTGTGCCACGATGCTTGACTTTTGCAGGGATCTGTACACCCCTAGACTGTCGGAAGGGTGTAGAGATGTTTACTCCTTTCTCCGAAATGTCAATATGCCTAGTTTATTAGAAGAGGCGTGTGATGAGCTGGAGGCTGGAGAAGCTGGAGAGTGCTTTTCTTCCCAGTTTAAAAGCCCCTGGATAGATGCACTGGTGCAGAAGTTTTTGAAGTGTTACAGGACGCTCTTAGCCAAAGACAATTGCCGGACTCTATGAGAGGCATTAGTGGTCATCCTGGCCAAACCAGGCTACAATCAGTGTCTTGTTATCCGCCATTTTCTTTGCTTCTAAACAGATGCTAAATCCTAGCAAATGCATGGGTTATCCATCTGTCTGGAGTAATTACTCATCTGATTGGGGTAAATCAGTCACCCTTTATGCCCGGCAGGTTGACTGCGTTTAATAGAAGACTTTATTAACCCCTAGAAACCAAAGCTGGTTTTAATCCTCGTAACCAGGCCCTAGAATCTACCTTCTGTCACTGCAATTGATTATAACTTCGGAGTGCTTTAACATATTCAGGTGATTTTGAGATGTTTTCTTGTGACCAATTGTACTTCAGGTTAGTTAAAAATTTGGGTGATATGTAACATCCCCCCCCCCCGGGGCCTAGCCTTTTATTGGGGCCTGGAGTACCGGAGTGGCTGGCGATTGCGACCTAGGGCACGCTGATGTCATGGTGCTTGGTATGGGGACCAGAGGGCTACCCTACAGCCTGGCAGGTCTCCAGCAGGTGGTGTATGCTATAAATAAGGAGGGAGAGGCTGAAGTACTTGTTTCTCCCTGAGGGGAACCCTGGGTATCTGTAAGATAGGTCCCTGGGTGATGGATGGGGAGCACGTGGTGGTAGACTACTGTATCCAGGGATGAGATCATAAAAGTGGTGCAAAACACCTCACGGTTCTATATTGAACTGGTAGCAGGCAATGGGCCAAAACGGTCAAACTGCAGATTCAGATTCTGGTGCGGGAGTGGGCAGGGAGAGTGGTCCGCAGGAATAAGACACCAGCCTGATGCCTGATGGTACATGCAGGCTGGGATAGTTGAGCTGTGTCCAAACTGTGGAAGCTACAGCTCTGGTTAGAGTCTCCAGACTCAGTTCCTGGGATTGGGTTCTGTGGCAGAACTGAAGGTGTGCTCCACACTCTATCTCTCTCTTTACTCAGACCATGTGGTCTGGACTGCTGACAGGCAAAGACCATGTGCTCCCCCTGCACAGGGGTATTATACTCCCCCTGGTCAGGTGGTAGTACCTCTCCAATCACACTCCAGTTTACAATACAGACAAATAATTGGATAACAACTTACACCCATTTAACTATTGCCTTTCCAGGCAGAATCTACAGCTGCTATTACATAATATCCAGGCTCTAGAACCTTCATAGACGGTTCGCGACTCCCCCTTACAGTTCCTGATCTGGAGAGGGCACTATTCGTAACTACCAGCCTGCCTATGTATTGGCAGGGGTGTTGCAGATATTTTTTGCATTTATATGAAAATTTTGTGAAATCTTTAAAAAATTCTTAAGTTTTTCAAAGCTCTAAATTCTCTTATTTCCAGGCAGAGAGTCAGGCCACCTAACTTGAGAAGTGACATATGCCGAATGTCTGCTTTGTGTTGGTATGTTTTTTTATGCGTCCGCTAATTTTTGTGAGATGTTTGCATGCTTAGAACTTTAGGTGCAATTTTCATGAAAATCACCTAAACTAACGTTTTAGGAACCTCCTCAGCTTTCAAGTGTTTAAATAGTAAGACCCTATAAATAACTTCTTTTTGGAAACTACAACCATCAATGTATTTCAAACCACTTTTTAAGAAGTTTGTTAACCAGGAGTTAAAGGGGTTTGCCCATGTAAGAAAATTCGCAAATTTCAATAAACACAATAAACATCACTTTTAACTCGTTACTTTACAATTTTACTAAGTTTATTTGCTGTTTTATCTCCTATTACTCAGTGATGGTCAGTATAAATCCCAGGGTGTTGGCAGGGATTCTCTAAGTAGACACTTCATGATCCATCTAGTTCTGTGTGCTGACAATGTGGTTAGATTATCAGGGTACAGGTTTATATACACTTTCATTTACCTTCACTAGTATCTGCAACATAGAAAGAGAGAGATGAGACAGATTAGAGATGAGATGTTGAGATCTGTGAGATGCATATAACACACAATAACACTCTCCAGGTCTTGCTCATCTCAGCTACACACACTGTTACATCTGTTGTAACTCCTCCCTCCCCCTGCCTGTAGCTTGTAGTTTTCCTGACACTGTGTACATGCTAGCATGGAACAGTGGGGCTTATTTACTAAGGGTCCTTGGACACACTTTCCTCGGACTTTCGGGTTTTGCGCAGCTGTGACAGATATTTAACAGGGGATTTTGTAGCACCTGATCAGATTTTGGCATAGCTGCATTGGCTTTCATGGGACACAAATGGGGGGGGGGGACAATCCAATTAATTCGGACCAAGCGCAGGATTTAACTTTCAAATTGTGTCTCAAGACAATGCACTGGCATGCACCCGGAAGAAGGTGAATCCGGGGGTGAACCAGTGTCTGTGTATCAGTGAGAGTTCCTTCATGGAATGCAGGGGAAAGGGGTTCTTGCAGAGGGAGCAGAGAGAAAGAGACAAGCACTGTAAAACCTCAGATAAGATGGCTGCCAACCCTAAAGTCACAAGATCTAGGGTCCAGGGGGAACTGAAATTGTGTACACCAGGACTGAGACATGTTGGAATTATATCTGTGAAATTCTCTATTTCTGTTAATAACAGTGAATTAGAGAATGTGTTATTATGTTATCCTGAGTACATATAAGAAACTTGTCTTTGTGGCAATAACCTTTTAAAACAACATAGATATGCTATTTATAAACGCGCTATATGGGCACACAGCCGGGCATAAAATGGAATGAGCGTCATTAACAGCAAATTTTCGTTGGCACATTGTACAGCCTTTAAAATTTTCACTTCCTTGTAGTGTGAACATATGTTCATTTTGGGGCATCTAATGCTAAGTGTGGAGATTTTATTAGCGCTTTCTAAGTAAAGAAAAAAATCATTTTTGGTTAGGCTGGAGGGGAGGGGGTTTTATGTTGGACTTTATGCCAAGATGTGAACATAGGGCTCATTTACTCAGGGTCGTGCGCTGCACTTTTGTCTGACTGCGCATTGTTTTCAGGGCTTGCACAGGTATTTAACCCCTTAAGGACGGAGGGTTTTTCGGCTCATTTCTCGCTCTCCAACTTCAAAAATCCATAACGTTTTCATTTTTATGTGTACAGACCTGTGTGAGGGCTTATTTTGTGTGTAACAAATTTTACTTTCCCGTAATTTATTTATTTAACATGCCGTGTGCTGCGAATTGAAAAATTGAAAAAAAAACGCACGTGCGTCACATTCTTGTGGGCTCAGTTTTTATGACTTTCACTCTTCGCCTCCAAATAACACGCCTACTTTATTCTGGTGCGATTGCGGTGGATACCAATTTATATAGGTTTATTGTGTTTTTAATACATTTTCAAAAATTAAATGAATGTGTACAAAAAGCTAATAACTTTTTCATACTTTGGTGCACGGAAAGTGTGAGGGGTTATTTTTTGCGAAATGAGCAACGTTTTCATTGCTATCATTTTGAGGTCTGTGCGACATTTTGATAATTTTTTATATATTTTTATGTTATGTAAAAAGTGTGTAAAAGTCGCATTTCGGACATTTGGGCGCCATTTCCCGCCCTCGAAGGTCACCGCCGCCCGTAACCGTTTTTATATTTTGATAGATCGGGCATTTTGGACGCGGCGATACCTAATATGTTTTGTATTTTTAACTGTTTATATGTTTTTTATCCGTTCTAGGGAAAGGGGGTGATTTGAATTTTGAATATTTTATTATTTTTTTTATTAAACTTTTTTTTTCTTTCTTTCCACTATTTTTTAGACCATCTAGGGTACATTAACCCTAGATGGTCAGATCGCTGCTACCATATACTGCAATAATTCTGTAATGCAATATATGGCATTTTTGCAGCACATTCTGCAGATGCCAGATAGTCTCGGGTCAAACAAAGACCCGAGGCTACCATGGCAACCGATCGCCGCCCCCCGGCGCCGTTCTGGGGCGCGGCGATCGCAACAAAGATGGCGTCGCCCGCGTGCCGCCGTCTTTTAAATGCCGCCGGCGACTTTGCCGGCGGCAACGGAGGGGTTAATAGCCGCGATCGGTGCAAGCACCGACCTCGGTTATTAGCGGTGGGGGTTTTCTGCAATATGCAACAACCCCCACCTTTGGCTGAAAAAAAGTGAAAAGTTGGCAAAAGTTTGTCAAAATCTTCATTTTCCTAGGTTGGAATGAAAATGTTCTGCTTTCCCAGGACAGGAAGTAAAACTACCCAAAAAGCTTGCTTTAAATACATTTTACGGGAATGTATGCTTGTTGGGATGATATTTATGCATACTCTCCTTTTCTAGGATGTTTGTATGAGGTGCAGAACTTTAGTGCGTTTTTCTCATTTTCATGATGAAAATTGCCCAACAAAAACTCACATTTTGAGGAAAAACTCAGCTTTGCCAGTGGACCTTTGAGAGCCTAAATAAAGTAAAACCCCAAATTACCCCACTATAGAAACTTCACCCTCAACGTATGTAAAACTTTATTAAGTCCATTAACCCTTTAAGTGTTTCACATGGGTTAAAACATATGGGACCTGCGATTTAGAAAAACTTATGGAATTTTTTGGAACATTACAATTCATTTAGGCCAACTGACCATTTTCAGACAGAAATTAATGATTGAAACGCATGCAACGTTTGATGGCCCAATTCCTCCCGAGCGTAATGATACCCCATATGTGGTGTGGTGGTGACATGCTGTACGGGCGCACGCCCGGCATAGAAATGAATGGCGGCCGCCATTCACGGCAGATTGTATGTCACATTGTACAACCTATACATTTTGATTTTTTTTGGGTAATGCAAACATATGAGGCTTAATTTTACGGATGAGATACAATGTATAGATAATCATTAGGGGTCTATAGCTTATTCATGAGATTTTATTAATATTTCAGGGGGACACAAACAAAATCAGCAATTTTATTTTGGATTTTGAGCATTTTTCCCCCCGTTCACCGTAAGTTAAATAATATTTTTCTTATTATTATGGTTCACTACGATTGCGCGTGGTGAGTTACCTCATTTTATATAGTTTTCTGACTTTGCTCACATTTCCTGGGCAAAAAACACAATATTGGAGGAATATCGGCATTGTTTTTACTATTGACAACTGTTTTACGCTCATAACTTTTTTCTGTATTTTTCGTGTCAGATTGGGTTGAGGGACTTATTTTTGGCGGAAAAGAGTTGTTCTTTTCAGTCGTATCATATTAGGGAATGTAGCTCTTTTTGACATTTTTTAGAACATTTTTATGTGTATAGTGTTTTTGATGAAAAAATGGTATATACGGGGAAGTTTCGTGGTTTATTTTTTCATAGTTCCCCGAGCGGGTTCATATGATTTAGATTTATTGTACAGTTTAATACGAAGCGGGATAACCAAATATGTACATTTTTTGTGTGTTTTTGGTTTATATACTGTAATTGCATTATATGTGTAACTGGGGAGATTAATGGACTTTATTTGTAGGTAATATGATTATAAAACAATTCATCTTTTTTTTTTTCTTTCACAGTATTTTCAACCTTTTGGCTTAATAAGCCGATCATACGATCGCTTATTCAAGCCTTTACACTGCAATACACTTGTATTGCAGTGTAAGTGTAAGTAACTGAGCATGCCGAGCATGCTAAGTACTACGCCGGGTCCTGCCAGGATGCGGAACCCGGCGAGAAGAGGAGCAGACAGCCCGGGGTCACTCGTCGGAAACCAGGGGCAGCGGCCAGGAGGGATCGGATCCCCCGGTTAAGCACACCGGGGAGTCCGATCCACGGGGGACACACTTGCACGCCGCGGTCATGCTTGACCGCGGCGTGTGGTAAGGGGTTAAACACCCGGGATTGAGTTTTGCTCGATCCCGGGTGTTAGTGCCGGGTCTGGGCTGTGATATCACAGCCCGACACTCGGCACTATAATAACCGATTTTTGTCCCGAAATCTTTCGTCTGATGCGGCGATTGGGAGAAAGGCGTTCGCACAAGAAGTACCCTTAATGACCGCCGATTAGATTCCCGATAGGGCGGGTCATTAAGGGTGTAAATACCGTGCAAGCCCTGAAAACAATGCGCAGTCAGACAAAAGTGCAGCGCACGACCCTGAGTAATGAGCCCTATGTTCACATCTTGCATAAGAATACCATAAAAACCCCCTCCCCTCCAGCCTAACCAAAATGATTTTTTTCTTCTTAGAAAGCGCTAAAAAAATCTCCACACTTAGCATTAGATGCCCCAAAATGAACATATGTCACACTACAAGGAAGTAAAGATTTTAAAGGCTGTACAATGTGCCAACGAAAATTTGCGTTAATGAAGCTCATTCCATTTTATGCGCGGCTGTGTGCCCATATAGCGCGTTTATAAATAGGATCTCTATGTTGTTTTAAAAGGTTATGCCACAAAGACAAGTTCTTTGTACTCAGATAACATAATAACACATTCTCTAATTCACGTTATTAACAGAAATTCTGCATTTCACAGATATAAGTCCAACGTCTCTATCAGTCCTGGTGTGATACACAATTTCAGTTCCCCTGGACCCTAGATCTTGTGACTTTAGGGTGGCAGCCATCTTATCTGAGGTTTTACAGAGATTGTCTCTTCTTCTCGCTCCTCTGCAAGAACCCCTCCCCTGCATTCCATGAAGGAACTCTCACTGATACACAGACACTGGTTCACCCCCGAGTTCACCTTTCTTCCGGGTGCATGCAAGTGCATTGTCTTGAGACACAATTTGAAAGTTAAATCCTGCGCTTGGTCCGAATTAATTGGATGTCCCCCCCCCCCCCCCCCAATTGTGTCCCATGGAAGCCAATGCAGCTATGCCAAAAAAATCTGATCAGGTGCTACAAAATCCCCTGTTAAATATCTGTCACAGCTGCGCAAAACCGAAAGTCCGAGGGGAAGTGTGTCCAAGGACCCTTAGTTAATAAGCCCCACTGTTCCATGCTAGCAGTAACAGTGTCAGGAAAACTCAAGCTACAGGCAGGGGGAGGGAGGAGTTACACAGAAGTAACAGTGTGTGTAGCTGAGATGAGCAAGACCTGGAGGTAGTTATTGTGTGTTCTTGCATTCACAGATCTCAACAATCTCATCTATATCTGTCCATCTCTCTCTTTCTAGTTGCAGATACTAGTGAAGGTAAATAAAAGTTATATAAACCTGTACCCTGATAATCTAACCACATGTCAGCACACAGAACTAGATGGATCATGAAGTGTGTACTTGAGAGATCCCTGCCAACACCCTGGGATTTTACGACCATCACTGAGTAATAGGAGATAAAACAGCAAATAAATTAGTAAAATTGTAAAGTAACGAGTTAAAAGTGTGTTTATTGTGTTTATTGAAATTTGCGAATTTTCTTACATGGGCAAACCCTTTAATCCTGGTTAACAAACTTCTAAAAAAGTGGTTTGAAATCATTGGTGGTTGTAGTTTCCAAAAAGAAGTTATTATAGGGTCTTACTATTTAAAACACTTGAAAGCTGAGGAGGTTCCAAAACGTTAGTTTAGGTGATTTTCATGAAAAATTGCACCTAAAGTTCAAGCATGCAAACATCTCACAAAAATAGCGGACGCATAAAAAAACATACCAACACAAAGGAGAAATTCGGCATAGGTCACTTCTCAAGTTGTTATCGTGCCTGACTCTCTGCTTTGAAAAACTTAGAATTTTTTAAAGTTTTACAAAATTTTCAATAAATGCAAAAAAAAAAATATCTGCAACACCCCGCAATACAGATTAGGTGAAATGTTGGATCTAGGAACTGTAAGGGGGAGTCGCGAAACCGTTCTATGAAGGTTCTAGAGCCGGAATTATGTAATAGCAGCTGTAGATTCTGCCTGGAAAGGCAATAGTTAAATGGGGTAAGTTGTTATCCAATTATTTGTCTGTATTGTAAACTGGAGGATGTGATTGGAGAGGTACTACCACCTGACCAGGGGGAGTATAATACCCCTGTGCAGGGGGAGCAAGGTCTTTGCCTGTCAGCAGTCCAGACCACACTGGTCTGAGTAAAGAGAGAGATAGAGTGTGGAGCACACCTTCAGTTCTGCCACGAAACCCAATCCCAGGAACTGAGTCTGGAGATCTAACCAGAGCTGTAGCTTCCACAGTTTGGACACAGCCAACTATCCCAGCGCATGTACCATCAGGCATCAGGCTGGTGTCTTATTCCTGCGGACCACTCTCCCTGCACCCACTCCCGCACCAGAATCTGAATCTGCAGTTTGACCGTTTTGGCCCATTGCCTGCTACCAGTGTTCAATATAGAACCGTGGTTGATTTGCACAACTTTGTCACCATCATTCCTGGATACAGTAGTCTACCACCACGTGCTCCCCATCCATCACCCAGGGACCTATTCAGATACCCAGGGTTCCCCTCAGGGAGAAACAAGTACTTCAGCTCTCTCCTCCTTATTTATAGCATACACCACCTGCTGGAGGACCTGCCAGGGTAGGGCAGCCCTCTGGTCCCCATACCAAGCACCATGACATCAGCGTGCCCTAGGTCGCAATCGCCAGCCACTCCGGTACTCCAGGCCCCAATAAAAGGCTAGGCCCGGGGGGGGGGATGTTACATAATCAACCACAAATCACCCATATGCACCCAAATTGCAGTGACCGAAGGTAGATTCTGGGCCTGGTTACGAGGATTAAACCAGCTTTGGTTCTAGGGGTTATAAAGTCTTCTATTAAACGCAGTCACCTGCGGGCATAAAGGGTGACTGATTTACCCCAATCAGATGAGTAATTACTCCAGACAGATGGATAACCATGCATTTGCTAGGATTAGCATCTGTTTAGAAGCAAAGAAATGGCGGATAACAAGACATGATTGTAGCCTGGTTTGGCCAGGATGACCACTAATGCCTCTCTAGAGTCCGGCAATTGTTGGCTAAGAGGTCCTGTAACACTTCAAAAACATTCTGCACCAGTGCATTATCCAGGGGCTTTTTAATAGGGAGAAAAAGCATCCCCAGCTTTCCAGCCTCCAGCTCATCACAAGCCTCTTCTAATAAACTAGGCATATTGACATTTCGGAGAAAGGAGTAATCATCTACACCCTTCGCAGTCTAGGGGTGTACAGAGATCCCTGCAAAAGTCAAGCATCGTGGCACAGATGTCCTCATTGGACACATGTGAGGTGCCATCAGGCTTTATCAATTTTTGATAAGTAGAAAACCCCCCCCCGGATTCAGTAATAGTAACATTGTCCAATGCATACCAAAGCCTCTGCATTTTTAAGCAGCAACATGTGTTTTGCCTTTAAACATTAATGACTAGTGTTGAGCGGCCGATCTGCATAGGTCGGGTCGTACGAATTTCATGAGTCAGGCACTCACGTTCCGGAGCATGAAACAGCGTCACTATCCGGGGATTCCAGTCTGTTGTGGCATTAATTGGCAAACTCTCTTAAGGAGAACTCTTACTTCCTGACCCTAGTCAATAGCCTCTCCAACCCAGCCAAACCAGCTGCCTACTGTGTGGAGTCTGTTACTTCTGGAATAGATAAACTGGTTCGTCTAAATTCCAAATCATGTTGTAGATTCTTATAGGTCATACTGGCGTTAAGGGGGCTGCTTTCAAGGTAGCAAAACTTAGTTTATGTTCTCCATCATTAGGGAAAACAGACTGGCCTTGAAATAATGGTCATCTTCCTTAGGGATGTTGGAATTCACACTGAATGTATTTATCAACCCCCCCCGAAAAACATATACAAGATAAAAACAATCCATTCCTTTATGATATCAGTTAAAAATTCACAAGACATACATATTTAAAAAAAAAAATTTCTAAGTGAGGGATTCCGGACAGTTATATGCTTAGAATAAGTCATAGCCATGACTAGTGAAGGGTGCGTTCCAAAGTTCAGTTTTTCAGATGCCGTTTGAAGCCAAAAGCAGCTGTGGTTCATAATGGTAGTAAGTGCCCATTGAGAGATGCTGCTCCTCCTCTTTGCATCCACTCCTGGTTTGGACACAAGAACAGCATCTGAAAAAAACGAAGTGTGAACACACCCTAAAGTGCAAGTGCCAATTCAACTCAACAGATATCACACAAATAATACATCAACAATAGGGTTGCAAGGTTTTAACTATAGTGTTAGTTTCCCAGTCAGACACCCCAATGTGCGTTTCACACCTCATGCTTCTTCAGCTGCTTGGATATATAATGAATATAACCAAAGAAACATCAAACACTAACGTACATACCGAGATAAGTCGAGTTTTCAGCGAAAAATTGCCTTTGCAGGGGGGAGCCCCAAGTGAAGAGGACCTGAATAGGAACTGAACACCCAAGCAAGAAGAGGACCTGCGGGGGCCTTCGGAAAGGTGGGGCTGACTGGTATATATTGGGGGGGGATGGGCTGGCTATTACTGCAGGGGGGCATGGCAGGCTACGATAGCGGTTCACATAAGTACCGTTGTTTGACGACAGGAGGGCGTTCTTGAGGGAAGTTGGTGTTATCATGTGTGCTGCCATCTATCAATGACCAACAAATTGCAGACTGATTTTGGTTAGTTTGGATTGGCAGCCATGTCAAGACGTGTTTTGTGATTTTCACTAAGAAAAAAAAAGAGCATATCGTTCGGTTATTCAGCTTTTTGTTTTTGGATGGGAAAAAAATGCAAGGATATAAAAGCAAAGTTGGATGCGTGGTTATGGGACACTTCGCCATCTATGACCACAAGTTAGGGTATTGATTCAACACAATTAATTTTAATGAGGAGTGGAATAGGACGTCCAGCAGACGTGGTACGAGGAAATCATTAAAAAAGTCTAGACATGATAGCGCTGACGATGAACGAAAAGTGCGCGAAGTAGCAGAGGCCGTAGATATGTCGGACCGAAATGGCAAATTAATATTTTACATGATAAGTTGGCGATTAAATATATTCTCGGCACCAATGTGTGCTGCGATTACTCACGGTGGACAACAAGCGGATGCGGCTGTTACTTCGAAGCAGTGTTTGGAGCAATTTAAGCTATATGTGAAGGAGTTTTTGTGTCGGGCACGTTGATGAAACTGGATTCATCATTACACACCAGAAACTAAGCAACAATCAAAAAACAATGGGGCACAGATGTCACGGGCGTTTTTCGATTTTCGGCATTGTGCGCGAACGTACGGACAAAATTTTATAAAAAGAATGTGTGACGCAAGTAGCACTTACATGCACGGAAGGAAGAAAAGGTGAACTCCGGCGGACCTCGGCGCCAGCAGCAACACCTGCTGGATATCAGGGCGCATGACCTTAGTGAATCCGGCAGACCCGAACTCGTAGGGACAACGGCGCGTAGGATCGCAACTGGACTCGGGGTAAGTAAATGTGCCCCAGGGATTGGATCTGGTGAGAGTGACGATTTTTTGGGATGTGACACAGTTCATCCTCATGGATTTTTTAGAAAAAGGGAAGAACGATCACTGGAGATCACAGTGAGTTATTGGAACGCTTTGACAAAACATTGAAGGAGACATGGCCGCATTTGACGAAAAAAGAGTGCTGTTTCACCACGATAACACACCAGCACATTCATCTGTAGTTGTCGCCGTTAAACTGCATTAAATTGCGTTATGAATTGCTGCCCACCCCCGTATTCACCTGATCTGGCTCCCTGCGATTTTTCTTGTTCCCTAAAATGAAGAAATGGCTCGCGGAAAAAAAAATTAGCTCAAGCGAGGATGAAGTCATGCAAAGACAAGGCGTATTTTGGAGGAGTTCGACAATGCTTTTTTTTGGAGGGGGTTAAGAAATCGCAGGAAGTGGAAGTTTTTAAAGGGACTATGTTAAAAATACACATTTCTAAAACACTATTTAACTGCCCACGTGATATACTGATGGGCTGGCAGGCATACTATGGGGGCAGGGGCTGGCAGGCTGTATACTGGAGGGGCAGATCCTGGCAGGCTATATACGGTGGGGGGGGCCTGGCTATATACTGCAGGGGCAGCAGGCTATAACTGGGGGGCAGGAGGCATGGCAGGCCATATACGGGAAGGCAGGGGCTGGTAGGAGGCTGTATATACTGGGGGCTAGGGAGCTGGAGGCTATATACTGGAGGGGGCTAGCTGGCTATATGCTGCAGGGGCTGGCAGGCTATGTACTGGGGGGGGCAGAGGCTGGCAGGTAATATACAGGTTTATACTGGCTGGAGGCTGTGACCAAGTTATTTCCCACCCTAGGTTTTCCCAGTTTTTTTGTGTTAAAATTAGGTACTCGGCTTATACTTGGGGCGGCTTATACTGAGTATATACGGTATGTCCGGTAGTGAATAATGCATGTGGCATTTGAACCCGAGGAGGAAAGCATAGCATCTGTAACCACCACCGAGCCATCAATGTCACATGGGAACTCCACCAATAGGGAATTCTTCTCACTGCAAAACAAGATACAATGGCAAAAACAGGTCCTTCCTCTTACCATGAAAGAAGCAATGGGTACCAGGCACATTTATGTTTTGCTCCTATCTCTAAACAGGGTAATCCCGCAAAACATGTACAGGGTATAAAATAATAAGGATGAGGGTTCGCACTCTTGCTTGTTAGTATCAAAAAACTTTCAGCTTTATTTTGCATGGAACAGCGGTTAATAATAAAAACAATATTCTGACGCGTTCTGACCTTTCCGGCCGAGTCATAGATAAAATGGAGTGTGTGAGAGAGACAAAGTATTACTCTAAATACCGGAAGTGTAAGGTAACACACAGGAGTGGGTTTGTCTCTGATTACCTCAGCACTATGTGTTTAGACAATAAAAACATCGTGGTATAAGACAAAACAACATAACATTATTACAGAAACACATACAAAAATTTGGATTAGTTAATGAATAGCAAGTCATTTCGCACATTGAATCCTTTAGGATTGAATGACATCCTTTGTGAGGATCCCAAAATCCCTCTCGGTTTAGAAGTTTCTTCTGAGATCACCACCCCCTTCTATTTAGGTTTAACCCTCTTCCAAGCCACAGACAGTGAAAACCCGATAAATCTGATCATGATGTTTTGTTGATAAAGTGCCTGGAGGCATTAGATGGATTTGTATACTCAGATTCGGACACCTTGAGGTGGTCTCTTATACGTTCTTTTAGTGTCCTGATGGTACAACCTATATAATCTTTGTTTACAATAAGCATGTGATGCATAAACAACATTTTTTTGATTACAATTAAGAAATCACGTATTAGTAATTTCAGTATTTTTATTTTTGTATGAGTGGTTTTGCAATTAGGGCATTATTTGAGCTTACAGATTTTAGCCCCACACTTGAAAAATCCTTTGGTGTTTAGCCAGGACACTTGTATGGGTATTTCTATGGTGGTCGCTCAGAGACTAATATGCTACCTCTGGTGGGGCGTTCTAGTGAAAAAGGAGCAACCCTACTGTAGAAATTTGTCGCAATGTATTCATCCTGGTTACAGTATAGGTATATAGGTGCTATAATATTTTGAATGGAATAGCTCTACACTATATGTGGGACAAAAGAGGAGTGTGACATACGTTTAGGAGGAGAAGAAGTTTATGGGAAATGAAGAGTAGGCTTTCCCTGGATCTGTTTAGGCTGATGTTTTTTGCTCTATCCAAACTCCATTGGGTATAGCCAATCTTCTTGAATCTTTGTTCAATAGTGTTTACTTCCTTAGAAAAAACGCTGTGTCATCAGAACAATTTTCTGTTGGCTCTGAGCATTGCTCCCACCGGGGATGCTTTTAATATAATGATTGGGTGACATGAGGAGAGGTGGAGGATAGTATTACGGGCAGTACTTTGGCGGTAAGTGGATGTGAAAATTGTTATGAATGAGTGTGTGTCTCCAAAAAATAAAATCCACAAAAAGAATTATGTTGTTGCACACTGAAATGGTTAAAAGATAAATTCAGGGGATTATGATTAAGATATTCGATGAAATCAGAACGGTCGCATATCGCCGCCCATATAATGATGAAGTATCGATTGGTGAATTTTGAAAAGGCCGTATCTGTATCTGGGTAAATGTACGGATTACTGTCAGCAAAAAACATATAAATTTCCTCCCACCATTGCAACGTAAGGTAGCCAGCGATGGGAAAACTTGGGCCCCATCGCTGCACCTGATTTGTTGCCAAAAAAAAAAATGTGTTGCATATGAAAAATAATTACTGTTTAAACAAAGTATGCATGACTTCCAAAATATATAGAGTTCAGATCCGAAGAATAAGTGGAAATTTACTTATCCAAGGTGATATGACAAAGCGATGGTGTAGTGAATGGGTATGCTGGGTATATAAAGCCTCTATATCCACATGTCAGCCATGAGTAGTGGGGTGCCAATTGGTTTGTGTAAGACTTGAAGTATATGTTTACTGTCTTTTAGATAGCCATGGAGCAGAGTTGTGACCAATGGCTGTAGTAATGAATCCAGCCATGGCTCCCATTGGTCCTTTAAAGAGCCAATTGGCGGCGATGATGGGACGCATGGGTGGGGGAATTTATTTTTATGTATATTTGGGGTGCACAGTGGAAGATGGGGTTGAGTGGGGTTTTGTACATACATAATTCAGTTTTAGGCGCAAGTATACCCCAAAGTTACGCACCCATTCCAGTAGCAGCCAAGCGTATCAAAAACATTTAGTAGGATTACAGTAGTGGGATATAGTTGTTTTGATCACTGGAATAACTTTTAGACCTTATGTCATAGTTAGTCCGGATATTAGTGTGACTACGACCCCACCCCTGGTCCGCATGCGTATAAGTAAGTCTGAGTTCGATTTTAAGAGATTGAATATGGCACTGTTTCTCTCCATAGTAAATGGATTTTTTAAGTTCTAGGTATGCTAGTTTCACCAGTGGTAATCTAACAAGTTCGGACTGGATAACTCCTGGACTTTATCCAGAACGGGGGGTTTGATTGTACTGGATAGAATAGCGGATTAGTAGTCTTAAAATGGGGGCTGTATTAACTGGTGTCATTTGCTCTTTCATGAGTACAATCCGCTAGGGCTATTTCAGTGTATTCATATACAATGACATCTTGAACAGGAAGGAACATTAAAACTTTTATCACTTGAGTTAACATAAGATACAATAAATTCTTTAGATCATCGACATCAGTGTTATCAGTGGCCTCTTTCTTGAAAAAATGTTTTTTTACTTTAGCAACGAACCAAAATTCTGAACATCCAAAATAGTTTTGCTGGACAGTTAATCCGTACATCCCAGATGATCGATACGGCCGTTTTCATCGTGACTCATCATTATATGGGGCCGTGCGATCGAGAGGCGACCGTTGTATCTGATTTCATCGAATATCTTACTAATAATCCCCTGTGAATTTATATTTTAACATTTCAGTGGCAAAACAATACATATTACTTTTGGATTTACTGGTTGGCAGACACACACTCATTCAGAACAAATTTTCAAAATCCACTTACCGCCAAAGTATGCCCGTAATACTTAACTCCACAGATCCTCATGTCACCCAAAATCAGCCCTATAAAAAAAGCATCCCGGTGGGAGAAAGCTCAGAGCCCAAAAGAAATGGTTCTACTGACATCAGCGTTTTCTAAGGAAGTCAACACTGTATGAACAAAGAATTAAAGAAGAGGGCTATACCCATATGGAGTTTGCGATAGAGCAAAAAAACATCAGCCTAAACGACCAGGGAAAGCCTAGGCTCTTTCAATTCACATAAACTTCATTCTCCTCCTAACGCTAATATGTTCAAACCCCTTTGTCACCACATATATGTACCGGCATAATCCATTAAAAATATTATGAGCACCATATATAACCTATATGTACCAGGATGAGACATTGCGACAAATTTACGGAGGGTGCTCCTTTTCTACCAAGAAAGGCCCCAACCATAGGTAGCATATGTCTCCGAGCGACACCAATAGAAATACCCAGACAAGGGCTGGCTAAAACACCAAAAGGATTTTTTCAAGTGGGGGCTAAAAATATGTAAAAGCGCAAATATGCACGGAAATTGCAAAACAACATAGAAAAAATAAAAATACGGAAATCATTCTATAGTGATTTCCTTAATTTGTAATACAAAAAATGGTTTATTGCATCACATGCAATTATATGTAACAAAGATAGATAGGTTCTGTACCAGCGGACACTAAAAGAACGTTATAGAGAACACATCACAATGGTGCACACTAATCATGAGTTACAAATCCATCAATGCTGCCAGCACTTTTATCAAACCAGTATGATGATAGAGATTTATCGGTTTCACTTTCTGTGGCTTGGAAAGGGTTAAACTAAAATAGAAGGGGTGGTGATCTCAGAAGAAAAAACTTCTAAACAGAGGGATTTTGGATCCTCACAAAGGATTGTATTCATCTAAAGGATCCAAATGTCGCGAAAGCCTTGCTACCGTAGTCAATTACTAAATCCCAGATTTTTGTAGCGTTGTCTGTAATATGTTATGTTGTTTGTCTTATACCCCGATGTTTTTATTGTATAAACACATAGTAGCTGAGGTGAATCAGAGACACACACACCTGTGTGTTACCTACCAATTCCGGCTTATTTAGAGTATAATTGTCTCTCTCACCACACTACCAATTTTACTTATGACTAAGGACGGAGAAGGTCAGAAATCGCGTCAGATTAAAATAAAGCTGAACGTGTTTGATACTAACACGCAAGAGTGCGACCCTCATCCTTTACAAGTTTAGTGCACCTGAGAGAAAAGAGGGGCGTTTCTGGAGGCTCACGCACGGGAGTAGAGCAGGTCTGTAAACCGGTGATCATAAGATCACGCACCTATATTGGACTTTAAAATAATATTAACCCTTCCCGACCACCCCCATCTTTAATATTCATCAAGGCGGTCATGAAGGTGTGAGCATGGATCGAGCCCTCTGATATGCAGCAGGTGGTCATACGGAGCCATACTAAGGCAGGGTGGTGTAATTTGAAACATTTATAAGCTGTTAAAAATAGAAGCCAATAGAATACGGGTCGCAAGAGAATATTCAAATCGTACCATAGAAATACACAATTTGCCAAGTCTGTCAGTATATGGAGATTTTACAAATCATGGACTAACTGTGGGGGGGGGCCCCCATTTGCACATTGCAATGGATCGATGAAATAACAGGGTCTTATAAAGATACTAGCTGTTAAGGAGGACAGATGGCCTGCATCTGATGACGTCACAGGGATGTTGCCAGAGATTAATCCCAATCCCCTGATACTGGCCAGGAGGGGGGCTGCGATGTGACAGGGGCATGTCTTACAAGCCCTTTGTCAGATGCTAAAGGTTACAACTGGGAGTGTTGCGTTCAGCGCGATGCTACCATACTGCTGTCACGCAGAAGTTTGTTACGGTTGGATAGCCATGCACTTGAAAATGTACATAGCCGGGGGGGGGGGGGGTCGGATAGCCGCCAGCCTTGGAGTGCATTTCATTCAGGTTCGGGGTAAGGAGTTAAAAGTAAAATAAAAATGTAAAACAAGCAAAGAAAACTTTTAATCTAGATATAGCTGCCATTTTTATTTGATTGTCATTATTTGGATATCCCCCCCCCCAAAGTATATAACTTAACCTTAGGCCCCAAATTATTGATGTAGATTTAGGCCCTCATCCCAAAAACAATTTTTAACCTCCTCACAATTAATATTTATAATCATAGGATATAGGCTCCATAAATCTTAGTTTTTCCCAAATAAAATGTGGTTATTAAAATAAAAAAGCTTTTTTCACCTTTGGTGATGCTTGCACCACCCTTTTCGGTCTTCTCACCACCGAAGCGTCAGGAAAGACTGGGACTAGATGGTGGCAAGACAAAACTTCTTAATGACATCACAAAGGGCGCACGCATTACTGGACGGTCCCAAAATGTGCCACGCGACGGAGGTCCCATGGCAACTGTGCGCAATGTGTGAAGATACCATTATCTGGTTTCTCAGCTACAGTGAATGTACTCGAGCGACCGATTCTGGGCCACATCAAGTACTATTCCAGGGAGGGGCATGATGGCGGAAAAGAGGCGCTGCCATACGGCTGTGTCAGCACATGGGAAGGGGGGGGGTGGGGTGGGGGGGGGGGGGGGGTGGGGGGGGGGGGGGGGGGGGGGGGGGGGGTGGGGGGGGGGGGGGGGGGGGGGGGGGGGGGGTGGGGGGGGGGGGGGGGGGGGGGAGGGGGTGGGGGGGAGGGGGGGGGGGGGGGGGGGGGGGGGGGGGGGGGGGGGGGGGGGGGGGGGGGGGGGGGGGGGGGGGGGGGGGTTGGGGGGGGGGGGGGGAGGGGGGTGGGGGGGGGGGGGGGGGGGGGGGGGGGGGTGGGGGGTGGGGGGGGGGGGGTGGGGGGGGGGGGGGGGGGTGGGGGGGGAGGGGGGGGGGGGGCGGGGGGGGGTGGGGGGGGGGGGGGGGGGGGGGCCCCACCGGGGGAGCCAACGGTGGGACAGGTGACAGGATGAATCACTGGGGGAAGGAGCGCGCTCTATTAGATGATATATGGGTGGGGACAAGGCAGGCGTTAAAGCATGTATACGAGGGGACAGAGGGGGCTGTATATAGATGCTATTATGGCGGCGGGACAGGGGCAGTGTTTATGAGTATACGGGGGGGAGAGGCAAGAGGCGGTGGTTGTCGTATGATGTATTACTCGGGTTAGGTAGATAGCTAGATAGTGATCATGGAGAGAAGTGTTTGGTGAACATTGTGGGGAACATCCACAGTCGTTTTGCCCCAAAGGGCGCCACTCCACACATTAATCCACCTCCACGTCACCTCCACACCTCCCAAATAATTTGAGTATAAAAAATCCGTAAATAGATGTGAAGAATTTAAAACAGGTTGAGACAATAGCATTCAAAAACATATAATAAATACTTTCAAAACGGACTTCTCCTACACATTACGCGTGTGTGATGATTGCCAAATTTTCACTTTTTTTCAGAACGAATCGCAAAACGTATCACGTATCAATTTTATAATTAACATGAAGTACAATGTATCACGAGAAAACATTCTCAAAATCACCGGGATATGTTAAAGCGTTCCGAAGTTATAACCAATTATCGTGAGACATGTCAGATTTGTAAAATCGAGTCTGGTCATTGAGCTGAAAACTCGGTCGGTGATAAGGGGTTAATAAGTGTGTGTGCGCTGGGATTGTGGGACACGCAATCCTTTTTTTGGCTTCCATGTGAAACAAATTAGGGGGCGTGCCGTCGGTCGTTCTGACTGATTCGGACTGAGCGCGGGATTTAACTTTCAAATTGTGTCGCAAGCCCAAGCACTTAGATGTACCGCTAAAAAGATGGTGAACTGTGTCGGACCTGAGCGGGGAAGCGACACATGCAGGATATCGGGCCCACGCAGCATTAGAGATGGACAATGCACTTTCTTTAAACTCAAGTGACCGGGTAAGTAAATGTGCCCCTTAGAGTATATGTTGCATTGCTGGAATTATTTTGCTTTGTTATTCTGTAGGGGCACATTTATACCCGGTCACTTGAGTTTAAAGAAAGTGCATTGTCCATCATAATGCTGCGTGGCCCGATATCCTGCATGTGTCGCTTCCCCGCTCAGGTCCGACACAGTTCCCCATTTTTAGCGGTACATCTAAGTGCTTGGGCTTGCGACACAATTTGAAAGTTAAATCCGCGCTCAGTCCGAATCAGTCAGAACGACCGACGGCACGCCACCTAATTTGTTTCACATGGAAGCCAAAAAAAGAGTGCGTGTCCCACAATCCCAGCGCACAACACTGCTCTACCTACGGCGCAGAGGTATAAGTAGTGTATGAAGAGGGCCAGGGGCTGAGTCTCTTCATTCAAAGGTGGGGGTTGTTGCATATGCAGAAAACCCCCCACCGCTATAAACGAGGCGGTGCTTGCACGATCGCGGCTATTAAACCCTCGTTTGCCGCGCAAAGTCGCCGGCCGGCATTTAAAAGACGGCGGCACGCGGGGCGACGCCCATCTTGTGTGCGATGCCGCGCCCCAGAACGGCGCCGGGGGGCGGCGATCGGTTCCATGGTAGCCTCGGGTCTTTGTTGACCCGAGACTATCTGGCATCTGCAGAAGTGCTGCAAAAATGCCATATATTGCATTACCAGAATTATTGCAGATATATGGTAGCAGCGATCTGACCATCTAGGTTAATGTACCCTAGATGGTCTAAAAAATAGTGGAAAAAAAGAAAAAAAAAAGTTTAAAAAATAAAAAAAATAATAAAATATTCAAAATTCAAATGCACCCCCCTTTCCCTAGAACGGATAGAAAAAATATAAACAGTATAAAAATACAAAACATATTAGGTATCGCCGCGTCCAAAATGCCCGATCTATCAAAAATATAAAAACGGTTACGGGCGGGGTGACCTTCGAGGGCGGGAAATGGCGCCCAAATGTCCGAAATGCGACTTTTACCACTTTTTACATAACATAAAAAATATATAAAAAATTATCAAAATGTTCGCACAGACCTCAAAATGATAGCAATGAAAACGTTGCCTCATTTCGCAAAAAATAACCCCTCACACTTTCCGTGCACCAAAGTATGAAAAAGTTATTAGCTTTTGTACACATTCATTTAATTTTTGAAAATGTATTAAAAAACACAATAAACCTATATATGGGTATCACGCAATCGCACCAAGAATAAAGTAGGCGTGTTATTTGGATGCGAAGAGTGAAAGTCATAAAAACTGACCCACAAGAATGTGACGCACGTGCGTTTTTTTTTCAATTTTTCAATTCGCAGCCACGGCATGTTAAATAAATAAATTACGGGAAAGTAAATTTGTTACACACAAAATAAGCCCTCACACAGGTCTGTACACATAAAAATGAAAAACGTTATGGATTTTTGAAGTTGGAGAGCGAGAAATGAGCCGAAAAACCCTCCGTCTTAAGGGTGTAAATACCTGTGCAAGCCCTGAAAACAATGCGCATCAGACAAAAGTGCAGCGCACGACCCTGAGTAAATGAGCCCCTATGTTCACTCATTGGCATAAGTCCAACATAAAAAACCCCCTCCCCTCCAGCCTAACCAAAATGATTTTTTTCTTTTCTTAGAAAGCGCTAAAAAAAATCTCCACACTTAGCATTAGATGCCCCAAAAAACATATGTTCACACTACAAGGAAGTAAAGATTTTAAAGGCTGTACAATGTGCCAACGAAAATTGCGTTAATGAAGCTCATTCCATTTTATGCGCGGCTGGTGCCCATATAGCGCGTTTATAAATAGGATCTCTATGTTGTTTTAAAAGGTTTTCCACAAAGACAAGTTTTTGACATCAGCATAACAATAACACCTTTCAATTCACTGTTATTAACAGAAATTCTGCATTTCACAGATATAAGTCCAACCTGTCTCTATCAGTCCTGGTGTACACAATTTCAGTTCCCCCTGGACCCTAGATCTTGTGACTTTAGGGTTGGCAGCCATCTTATCTGAGGTTTTACAGAGCTTGTCTCTTTCTCTCTGCTCCCTCTGCAAGAACCCCTTTCCCCTGCATTCCATGACGGAACTCTCACTGATACAGAGACACTGGTTCACCCCGGAGTTCACCTTCTTCTTCCGGGTGCATGCAAGTGCATTGTCTTGAGACACAATTTGAAAGTTAAATCTGCGTTGGTCCGAATTAATTGGATGTCTCCCCCCCCCCCCCCCCCAATTGTGTCCCATGGAAGCCAATGCAGCTATGCCAAAATCTGATCAGGTGCTACAAAATCCCCCGTTAAATATCTGTCACAGCTGCGCAAAACCCGAAAGTCCGAGGAAGTGTGTCCAAGGACCCTTAGTAATAAGCCCCACTGTTCATGCTAGAGATACACAGTGTCAGGAAAACTACAAGCTACAGGCAGGGGAGGGAGGAGTTAAACGCTAACAGTGTGTGTAGCTGAGATGAGCAAGACCTGGAGAGTGTTATTGTGTGTGTTGCATCTCCACAGATCTCAACATATCTCATCTCACTGTCTCATCTCTCTCTTTCTATGTTGCAGATACTAGTGAAGGTAAATAAAGGTATATAAACCTGTACCCTGATAATCTAACCACATTGCAGCACACAGAACTAGATGGATCATGAGAGTGTCTACTAGAGATCCCGCCAACACCCTGGGATTTATACTGACCATCACTGAGTAATAGGAGATAAAACAGCAAAAATAAACTAGTAAAATTGTAAGTAACAGTTAAAAGTGATGTTTATTGTGTTTATTGAAATTTGCGAATTTTCTTACATGGGCAAACCCCTAATCCTGGTTAACAAATTCTTAAAAAAGTGGTTTGAAATACATTGATGGTTGTAGTTTCCAAAAAGAAGTTATTATAGGGTCTTACATTTATAAAACACTTGAAAGCTGAGGAGGTTCCTAAAACGTTAGTTTAGGTGATTTCATGAAATTGCACCTAAAGTTCTAGCATGCAAAAATCTCACAAAAAATAGCGGACGCATAAAAAAACATACCAACACCAAAGCAGACATTCGGCATAGTCACTTCTCAAGTTAGGTGGCCTGACTCTCTGCCTGGAAATAAAGACGTTAGAGCTTGAAAAACTTAAGAATTTTTTAAGATTTCACAAAATTTTCATATAAATGCAAAAAATATCTGCACACCCCTGCAAAAAGCATAGGGCGGTAGTACGAATAGGCCTCTCAAGTCAGGAACTGTAAGGGGGAGTCGCGAAACCGTCTATGAAGGTTCTAGAGCTGGAGGTATTATGTAATAGCAGCTGTAGATTCTGCCTGGAAAGGCAATAGTTAAATGGGTGTAAGTTGTTATCCAATTATTGTCTGGATTGTAAACTGGAGTGTGATTGGAGAGGTACTACCACCTGACCGGGGGAGTATAATACCCCTGTGCAGGGGAGACATGGGTCTTTGCCTGTCAGCAGTCCAGACCACATGGTCTGAGTGTAAAGAGAGAGATAGAGTGTGGAGCACACCTTCAGTTCTGCCACAGAACCCAATCCCAGGAACTGAGTCTGGAGCTCTAACCAGAGCTGTAGCTTCCACAGTTTGGACACAGCTCAACTATCCCAGCTGCATGTACCATCAGGCTCAGGCTGGTGTCTTATTCCTGCGGACCACTCTCCCTGCCCACACTCCCGCACCAGAATCTGAATCTGCAGTTTGACGTTTTGGCCCATTGCCTGCTACCAGTTCAATATAGAACCGTGAGTTGATTTGCACAACTTTGTCACCATCTGATCCTGGATACAGTAGTCTACCACCACGTGCTCCCCACTCCATCACCCAGGGACCTATTACAGATACCCAGGGTTCCCCTCAGGGGAAACAAGTACTTCAGCCTCTCCCTCCTTATTTATAGCATACACACCTGCTGGGGACCTGCCAGCTGTAGGGCAGCCCTCTGGTCCCCATACCAAGCACCATGACACAGCGTGCCCTAGTCGCAATCGCCAGCCACTCGCGTAATCCAGGCCCCAATAAAAGGTAGGCCCCGGGGGGGGGATTGCATTCACCCAAATTTTAACTAACCTGATACAATTGGTCACAAGAAAAATCCAAATCACCTGATATGTTAAAGCACCCGAAGTATAATCAATTGCAGTGACAGAAGGTAGATTCTAGGGCCTGGTTACGAGGATTAAACCAGCTTTGGTTTCTAGGGGTTAATAAAGTCTTCTATTAAACGCAGTCACCTGCCGGGCATAAAGGGTGACTGATTTACCCCCATCAGATGAGTAATTACTCCAGACAGATGGATAACCCATGCATTTGCTAGGATTAGCATCTTTAGAAGCAAAGAAAATGGGATAACAAGACATGATTGTAGCCTGGTTTGGCCAGGATGACCACTATGCCTCTCTAGATGTCCGGCAATTGTCTTTGGCTAGAGTCCTGTAACACTTCAAAAACTTCTGCACCAGTGCATCATCCAGGGGCTTTAAACTGGGAGAGAAAAAGCACTCTCCAGCTTTCCAGCCTCCAGCTACACAACATCTTCTAATAAACTAGGATATGACATTTCGGAGAAGGGGTAAAATCTCTACACCCTTCGCAGTCTAGGGGTGTACAGATCCCTGCAAAAGTCAAGCATGTGGCACAGATGTCCTCATTGGACACATGTGAGGTTGCATCAGGCTTTATCAATTTTTGAATAAGTAGAAACCCCCCCCCGGATTCAGTAATAGTAACAGTTGTCCAATGCATCACCAAAGCCTCTGCATTTTTAAGCAGCAACATGTGTTTTGCCTTTTAAACATTAATGACTAGTGTTGAGCGGCCCGATCTGCCATAGGTCGGGTCTGTACGAATTTCATGAGTCAGGCACTCACGTTCCGGAGCATGAACAGCGTCACTATCCGGGATTCCAGTTCTGTTGTGGCATTAATTGGCAAACTCTCTTAAGGAGAACTCTTACTTCCTGACCTAGTCAATAGCCTCTCACCCAAGCCAAACAGTCCCTAATGTACTGAAGAGACCACCAGTAGAAAGCGCTGTCTACAGTGGGAGTCTGTTCCTTTCTGAATAGATAAACGGTTCGTCTAAATTCCACATCATGTGTTAGAATTCTTATAGTCATACTGGCGTTAAGGGGCGCTTTCAAGGTAGCAAAACTTAGCTTTATGTTTCTCATCATTAGGAAAAACAGCTTGGCCCTTGAAAATGGTCATCTTCCTTAGGGAATGTTTGAATTCTACACTGAATGTATTTATCAACCCCCCCGAAAAACATATACAAGATAAAAAAATCCTTCCTTTATTGATATCAGTTAAAAATCACAAGACATACATATTTAAAGAAAAAATTTCTAAGTGAGGGGATTCCGGACAGTTATATGCTTAGATATAGTCAAGCCTGAACTGTGAAGGGTGCGTTCCAAAGTTCAGTTTTTTCAGATGCGTTTTGAAGCCAAAAGCAGCTGTGGTTCATAATGAGTAAGTGCCCATTGAGAGAGCTGCTCCTCCTCTTTGCTACTCACTCCTGGTTTGGGACACCAAGAACAGCATCTGAAAAACTGGAACGTGTGAACACACCCCTAAGTGCAAGTGCCAAATTCAATCAACAGATATCACACAATAAATAATCAACAATATGGGTGCAAGGTTTTACCTATAGTGTTAGTTTTCCCAGTCAGACACCCCAATGTGCGTTTCACACCTCATGCTTCTTCAGCTGCTTGGATATATACTGAATATAACCAAGAAACATCAAACACTAACGTACATACCGAGTATAAGTCGAGTTTTCAGCGCAAAAATTGCTTTGCAGGGGGGAGCCCCAAGTGGACCAGAGACCTGAATAGGAACTGGAACACCCAAAGCAGAAGAGGACCTGCGGGGGCTCGGAAAGGTGGGGCTGACTGGCTTATATATTGGGGGGGATGGGCTGGCTATTACTGCAGGGGCTGGCAGGCTACGATAGCGGTTCAATAAGACCGTTGTTTGACGACAGGAGGGCGTTCTTGAGGGAAGTTGGTGTTATCATCGTGTGCTGCCATCTATCAATGACTAACAAATTGCAGACTGATTTTGGTTAGTTTGGATTGGCAGCCATGTCAAGACGTGTTTTGTGATTTTCACTAAGAAAAAAAAGAGCATTATCGTTCGGTTATTCGCTTTTTTGTGTGGATGGAAAAAAATGCAAGGATATAAAAGCAAAGTTGGATGTGTTTATGGGGACACTCGCCATCTATGACACAAGTTAGGTATTGATTCAACAATTAATTTTTAATGAGGAGTGGCTAGGACGTCCAGCAGACGTGGTTACGGAGGAAATCATTAAAAAAGTCTACGACATGATACGCGTGATCGATGAACGAAAAGTGCGCGAAGTAGCCGAGGCCGTAGATATGTCGACCGAATGGCAATTAATATTTTACATGATAGTTGGCGATTAAATAATTCTCGGCACCAATGTGTGCTGCGATTACTCACTGTGGACAACAAGCGGATGCGGCTGTTAACTTCGAAGCAGTGTTTGGAGCAATTTAAGCTATATGTGAAGGAGTTTTTGTGTCGAGTTGTCACCGTTGATGAAACCTGGATTCATCATTACACACCAGAAACTAAGCAACAATCAAAACAATGGGGCACATTTACTAAGGGACTGCGGCCCCGATTCGCGGGTTTCCCGATATTTCGATTTGGCATGTGCGCGAATGCCTGGGTTTCGGAAAACGCAAAATTTGTAAAAAAGAATTGTGAGCACAGATTCGCACTTACATGCACCAGGAAGAAGAAGGTGAACTCCGGCGGACCTCGGCGCTGCAGCAGCAACACCTGCTGGATATCAGGCGCATGACCTTAGTGAATCCGGCAGACCCGAATCTTCGGCGGACAACGCGCCGTAGGATCGCAACTGGACCGGGGTAAGTAAATGTGCCCCGATTGGAGATCTGGTGAGTGACGATTTTTGGGATGTGAACAGCTTCATCCTATGGATTTTTAGAAAAAGGAAGAACGATCACTGGAGATCACAGTGAGTTATTGGAACGCTTTTGACAAAACATTGAAGGAGACATGGCCGCATTTGACGAAAAAGAAGGTGCTGTTTCACCACGATAACACACCAGCACATCATCTGTAGTGTCGCCGTTAAACTGCATTAAATTGCGTTATGAATTGCTGCCGAACCCCCCGTATTCACCTGATCTGGCTCCCTGCGACTTTTTCTGTTCCCTAAAATGAAGAAATGGCTCGCGGAAAAAAAAATTAGCTCAAGCGAGGAAGCTGAATCATGCAAAGACAGAGGCGTATTTTGGAGGAGTTCGACAAATGCTTTTTTTTGGAGGGGTAAGAAATCGCAGGAATATGGTGGAGAAGTTATTTTCTAAAGGGACTATGTTGAAAAATAAACATTTCTAACAAGGCACTTATTAACTGCCACGTATATACGATGGCTGCAGGCTGGCAGGCTATAATGGGAGGCGGGGCTGGCAGGCTGTATACTGGAGGGGCAGAGGATCTGGCAGGCTATTAAGGGGGGGGGGCCTGGCTATATATGCAGGGGCAGAGGCTATATACTGGGGAAGAGGCTGGCAGGCATATACTGGAAGGCAGGGGCTGGCAGGCTATATATTGGGGAGCAGGGGTAATATAATAGGAAGCAGGGACTGCAGATTATATACTGCGGGGCAGGGGCTGGCAGGCTATATACTGGGGGGCTAGCTGGCTATATGCTGCAGGGGCTGGCAGGCTATGTACTGGGGGGGGGGGCAGAGGCTGCAGGTAATATACAGGTTTATACTGGTGGAGGCTGTGACCAATGTATTTCCCACCCTAGGTTTCCCAGTTTTTTGTGTTAAAATTAGGTTACCTCGGCTTATACTTGGGGCGGCTTATACTGAGTATATACGGTATGTCCGTAGTGAATAATGCATGTGGCATTTGGAACCTCGAGGAGGGAAGCATAGTCATCTGTAACCACCACGAGCCTCAATGTCACATGGGAACTCCACCAATAGGGAATTCTTCTCACGCAAAACAAGATCAATGGCAAAAAACAGGTCCTTCCTCTCGCTACCATGAAAGAAGCAATGGGTACTCAGGCACATTTATGTTTTGTCTTCATCTCTAAACAGGGTTTAGCCGCAAAAAATGACAGGGTAAAATTCTTAAAATAATAATAACCCTTCCGGCCGCCCCGTAATATCATCAGGCGGTCTGAAAGGTGAGCATGGAGAGGGTTTCACGGATCAAGCCCTCTGCATATGCAGAGGTGGCTTATGATACATAAAAGGCGAGGTGTAATTTTGGAACATTATAAGCGGTAAAATAAAGCCATCAGAATACGGCGCCAAGAGAATATTAAATAGTACCACTAGAAAAACATTTGACCAGTATGGCAGTATATGGGGATTTTACACATCATCTACTAAAATGGTCACGCCCCCATTGCAATGGATCTATTGAATATACACATGGGTCTTATAAAGAACCTAGGCTGTTATGGAGACAGATCGTCACTCTCTGATGACGCTCCACAGGGGAGTCTCGCCAGCGGCAATCAAAAGGGTCATTACTAGAAAGATGAGCGACATAAAATGCTCGGGGTGCTCGTTACTCGAGCGAACATTTCAGATGCTCGAGTGCTCGTTTGCGAGTAACGAGCCCCATTGAAATCAATGGGAGATCCGAGCATTTTCAGTAAAAATTGTAAACTTAACGAGCACAGTGAAAGAACACAGTGCAGAACAGATTGCAGATGTTCGGGAACATCTGACGATCTGCTCGGAGACACCGTGCAGAACGGTGTTCTCCGCAATAGTATTTGCGAACAATATGTGTAGAGAACAACTTGCAGATGTTGACAACATCTGTAATGTGTTCTTCACACAATTGTTCTTCAAATACTATTGCGGAGAACACCGTTCTGCAAGGTGTCTCCGGAACAGATGCAGATGTTCCGAACATCTGCAATCGTTCTGCACTGGGTTCTTTCACTGTTTCTTCAATTAAACAAGTAAATTAAATGTTTTAATTGTATCTTTTACTTTCGACTTTTTTTTTAAAATAAATGCTCGTTATCGAGCAGGGCAAATACTCGTCGAGAGCAAACGAGCCGGTCCGAGTATGCTAATACTCGACCCGAGAGCATCAAGCTCGGAAGAGTATACTCGCTCAATCAATAGTCATTACTGATCGCAATATTGCAGCAAACTCGTTGTTCAAAGTAATACGCAGACTGATGTATGGCAGTGTATACAGCAGTCGTCTATGCATATGCATAGGAAAACACTCAATGACAGATCCTGATTCTGGACCCAGGGCTGCCATAGATATAATCCCCATTCCCCCGATACCCGGCGCGTGTAGGAGGGGGGCTTGCGATCGTGACAGGGCGTATGTCTACGGGAGTCTGAGTGGTTGGGTTCAGCAGCTCCCGTACTGCTGTCACCGCAACTTTTGTACACAATGAAAACTGAACCCAGGGGGGCGAATCAGCCGCAGACCTGGACGTGCATTTTCATCAAGAGTCGGTTAAGGGGTTAAAAGAAAATAAGCAAAAGAAGAAAAACAAAACCTCTTTAACTAGATAGTGCTTCATTTATTTGATCATTATTGGAATCCACTCCCCGCCCCCAAAGTATACATTACCGTAGGCCCCAAATTATTGATATACATTTAGGCCTCATTCCAAACAATTATTTACGCCTCCCACATTAATATTTATAATCCTTTAGATAGTAGGCTACATAAATTGCTCATAAATCTTATGTTCCCCAAAATGTGGTTATTAAAAATAAAAAAGATTTTTCACCTTTAGCGATGCTTGCAGCGACCTCAGCCTTACACTGGCAGTTCAGGACAGACTGGAAGAGGATGCGTGGCAAGCGGGTTCGTGATGACATCATCAAAGGGGCACGCATGAGGTCACATTGTGCCACTCGCCGGGAGGTATCTGGCAACGGTGCGCAATGTGTGAGAGATGGCATTATCGGTCAGCTACACGGACGTACTCGAGGACCAATTTGGGCCGCATCAATAATTTCCAGGGAGGGGCCTTGATGGGGCCAAACCCTGCCTTTATGGCTGTGTCAGCACAGGGATTGGGGGCCACGCGTGGGACAGTCTGACCTGGATGTTTACTGGGGGGGAGGCGGCTCGTAAGATGTATTAGGGTGGGGACAAGAGGGCCTGTTTATAACTGTATTAGTGGGGGGGGGTGGGCGGCTTATGATTAGAAGTATGACGGGGCTAGATAGTAGATCGTGAGCAGGGCGGTGTTGGTGTGCACATTGTGGTGGATCCACCGATTTTGTGCCCCAGGGCCCCCTCCAACCTATCCAGACTGGGTCCACCACACCTCACCTCACCAACAAAAGTGCTCACATAGGACAGTTGGGTGGCAGACGCATAGAGTATATGTTGCATTGCTGGAATTATTTTGCTTTGTTATTCTGTGTGCAAATAAACGTTTTCTGGTTTAAAAAAAGGAGAAAAATCAATTACAAAGTGCTAAAGTATTGCACATACAAGAAAAATGTAATGTATCAAAATCACATTGGGACCATTCATACAACATGAGTTATGATCCTGCTGAGAAAAGCTTGGAACCTACTGTATGAGAATCATGAGTCCATGAAACACTATGACATAACCCTCCACTATATAAGATTGTTTATGCTGTTTTTAGTTTCTTGACCCTCCATTAATCTCCCATAAATGTTGAGCATCTCCCAGTTAACGGCGGATAGGGCCATTCTAGATTGGGCACCGGTTATCTTGTTTTTACACGGCCAAGTGCCACATAGTGCTTCTGCTGTGCTCAATAATTGGTGAACCCTGTGGGGAGAAGACATAGAAACAAGAAAGTAGCTAGAGGTTTCAGGAAATAAAGTAGGGAGGTGTGCAAAACCCACCTAATCTAGATATACCAAGATTATAGAGAAAGGCAAAGTGTCCCGCAGCATAGTTAAAATCATCCAAGTTTGTTTCATTTAATTAAAAATTTCAACACATGACATGTAGATGAGATAAAGCAGGATATCCTTCTTTATCTTCTCGACCTGTGACTAGTTGGGATTTTTAAAGGAATCATATAAATTTGGAAGAATTTGGACTATACTTCAGAGACTATTTGCTTTTTCAGAGGCACATTGGTCCACGTGGAATCACCAGGACATTGCATATAATAGTCCAAAGGAATCGGTAATCTGATCTTTTTTTCTCTTATTTGATAATAGTACTTTGCACATATTAATGTAGTATAGGAATATTTGTGCTGTGTCTCTAATTAGATAGACACACATATCACAATGGATCGTAGTAGTAATGTGCTGTAGTAGTATTAATGTAGAATAGGAATAGTAGTCTCCTCATAGTTGGCAATCCTTCTCCATCAGGTAGAGGACATCATGGTTACTTAGCCCAGCCATTACTTATCAATGCAGAATTTGCCACTCTGGTGACTTTGGCCTCTGGATAACATCTCCACATTCATAAAATAATCACAGTCAATATAACGTCCCCTAGATAAAAGCTCAAAATGATCACAATGTGCCCCATGCATAAGCAGATATGTGACCCCTCAATATATTATAATATATACTACCATATAGTTCCCCCTCACTATTTAAATATTTAACACCAGCACCTCCTTATTAATTTAGATTAATTTTGCACAGCTGCCCCATTATAAATTTGGCTAGCAAAGCACCCCTTAGAAGTGTAACACAGTACCCCCATACAAGTGTGGTCCAGCACCAACCTTCAAAATGTAGAACAGCACCCCCTTTAAAATAAAAGTAGGATGACACCCCCTTAGTAATGTAAGACAGCATGGGGAAACGATCAGAAGATGAAGGGACACTCACCTCAAAAGCATGCATGGTTAGATAAAGCGGTCCATTCCATGCTGTTCCATGCAATTCTCACACTCTGCAAAGTAGAGCACCTACTTTTCTCTCCTATAGCCCCCAATGCAAAAGCCATTGCCTCTAATGCTTGTGACATCCCCTTTAACTCTTTGTATTGACTAATGTAAGACAGTAAGACAACACCCCCAGTCTATATGTAGCTTAGCACACTCTACCTCTACCTATATTTAGCCTAGCACATGCCACTAGTATATATGTAGCCTACCACACTCCCCCTTAGCAAATATGTAGCCTAGCACTTTCATCCCAGTATATATGAAGCCCAGTACATATCCCATAGTATATATAAAGGCCAACACATAACCCCAGTATATATGTAGCCCGGCACTCTATCCCCAATATATAGGTAGCCCAGAAAACTCTTCCCGTTTATATGCAGCCCAGCACTCTCTCAGACCATATATTGGAGCAGATAACCCCACTATATATGTAGCCCAGAACACTTGACCCAGTATATTGTTAGTCCATCACATGCCCCCAGTATCTATGAAGGCCAGAAATTGCCCCCATCTATATGTAGCCCAGCATATGTCCAAAGTATATATGTAGCTCAGCATATGCCCCCCATAATTGTTGTAGTCCAACACACTCTCTCCAGTATACAGGTAGCCCAGCACACAGTAAAATCTAACCAGTAAATATGAAGGCCAACACATGCCTGGAGTAAATATGAAGGCTAGCACATGCCTGGAGTAAATATGAAGGCTAGCACATGCCTGGAGTAAATATGAAGGCTAGCACATGCCTGGAGTAAATATGAAGGCTAGCACATGCCTGGAGTAAATATGAAGGCCAACACATGCCTGGAGTAAATATGAAGGCTAGCACATGCCTGGAGTAAATATGAAGGCCAGCACATGCCTGGAGTAAATATGAAGGCTAGCACATGCCTGGAGTAAAATAGTAGGCCACACATCCTGGGAATATGTGAAGGCCACCAATCCCTGGAGTAATATGAAGGCCAGCCCATCCATGGAGTAATATGAAGGCCAGCACAGTGGCAGTACAGTCTCTCCATGATGTCGCTTGCCCTCAAGAAGTGTCTCTGTGTGAGCTGGTCTTGTAATGAAAAGGGAAGGGATGGAGGCAGAGAGGAGAAGCTATTTATGAGAAGAATCTGTCATGCCTGTCCATAGTCAGAAGATTCACGGTTGGATCCCAGGGCAACCGAAATTGTATACACGAGGAGTGATAGAGACAGGTTGGATTATATCTGTGAAATGCTGTATTTTTGTTAATAACATTAAATTCAAGAATGTATTATTTTTCTATCCTGAGTACATTTAAGAATCTTGTCTTCGTGGTTATACCCCAGGGACTTGTTATAATAAAACAAGAGTGAAGTCAGTTTAAAATCATCCGTTTTAAAGGGATGTTATAAACATGGCAGCTCTACCCAAGTTTGGGTCATGGTTTGGTCGCTGATATTGCATTTCAGTTAAGTCGAAGTTAAAGGGGTTATCCATTTTCAGCAAATAATTGATATGGTTTGTGTAAGAAAAGTTTTACAATTTTCCAATATACTTTCTGTATCAATTCCTCACGGTTTTCTAGTTCTCTGCTTGCTTTCCTGCTATAGGAAGCTTTTATGTATACTTCCAGTAGATAGAGATCTGACCATGGTCACACAGGTGCACGGCTCGTTATATCACAGAGTAATTAGAGCCATGTGATATAACGAGCCGCACACCTGTGTGACCATGGACAGATTTCTGTCTACTGGAAGTAAACATAAAAGCTTCCTATAGAATGGCAGCAAGCAGAGCTCTGGAAAACCGTGAGGAATTGATACAGGAAGTATATTGGAAAATTGTATAACTTTTCCTTACACAAACCATATCAATTATTTGCTGAAAGTGGACAACCCCTTTAATTTGGTGAGCTACAGTATCACTGCAGCCATGTATATATAATCGTACAATTACTATTACATAACAGTCATGGACGCCTTTGTTTTGCAGACAGTGAGAGGCGATGGCACGTTTACTAATCTCCTTGATGGTTCTCACAGTCTTCATTGCGTTCTCTTCTGCTTTACAAGATCGGTGAGAGGTTTTCTAATATGAAAGTATATATATATCCTGTATACTCTTCTCAGGCTGATGTCTGGCTCCGCTGTCCTATAGTTACAATTATATGGAAGAAGAGTGTTAGTATTTCACAGAAACGTATTATTATACAGCAGGTTCTTGTCTGTAGGTAAAATGTCCTTCCCTGTTGTATATGGTCCATAACCTTTCTACTAACTTTGTCGAAATTGTATATGTAGGGCATTTGTTTTGTATTTTATTAGAGAAATGTGTTTTACTACTTTTCTGGCTCCTTTCCTTCTTCCCTTCTTTCTAAACTAATAATGACTCTCTACTGAGATGTATCTATATAGAGGGAAGGAAGGCTGGGTAGCTCTCATGTAAATGAGATATAGAGCCTACAGAGGGCAAAACTACACAAAATTCTAAATAATCCTATAAGGGCCAAAAATAGTGATGTCCACCATGTACACATGCACCATGTTGAGGACACTGGTTTATAGCGCTGGTCTTTCAATATCGTAAATTAACACCATATACCACATCCCACCCTAAGACTCGATGACCTGGGTGGGACTCCTCCCTCTGTGCCCCCTGAAATTACCCTTCTGATAATGGTCATTGTCTGATGTGTTCATTTATTCCTTGTGTTGCAGGAGAGTTCAGAGACATTCAGATGCAATTTTCACCAGTGAGTACAGCAAGCTCCTGCAGAGAGAGGCCGCAAGGAAATATCTAGAAAGTGTACTGAATCCAAAGCGCAGGTATTAAAGAAACAAGTGCAAACTTGATAATACCATAGATAAAAACTTGATAAAACATAGATTGGGGCACATTAACTAAGGTACTTCCGCCAGTTTTCTGCCGGACTTTACAAAATCTTTTAGGTGCAAACTGCTTGCACAGGTATTTAAGAAGTGTCCGCGCCACATTTGTGTCACACGTGACCCTTTTGTGGCGTGGCTGCACTATGCGTCATACAACACAGCACTGAATTGGGCGTTCCGGTGCTTAGTTGCACCGTGTTCCAGATTTATCATGCAAAGTCCGACAGAAATGTGTTGCACGGCCCATGTTAAAAGTGCACCAAAGACAAAAGCGGTGCACTCTGTTGGAGCAGTATTAGGGGCTCAAGATTCATGAAGAACGTGCACCACAATTCATGAATCTGGCGCCCCCTGCACACAACACAGGAAAACGGCATATTTACTAAGGGTCCGTGGCCGCACTTTCGTTGGATTTTCTGTCGTTTTTGTGTTTTGCTCAGCTGTGACAGGTATTTAACAGGGGATTGTTTCGCACGTGATCGGATTTTGGCAAAGCTGCGCTGGCTTTCATGGAACAGAAATCGGGGGGTGGGCCGTCGGAAGATCCAACTGAATCGGATTGAGCGCGGGATTTAACTTTCAAATTGTGTCGCAAGATCAAGCACTTACATGCACCAGGAAGAAGAAGGTGAACTCCAACTGACCTGAGCGGGGAAGCGACACATGCAGGATATCGGGCGCACGATCTTAGTGAATCGCGGCAGAGTGCATTATACCCAGGCAATGCACTTTCTGTGAACTCCTCCGGATGGGTAAGTAGATGTGCCCCATTTTCTTCTAGTTGTCCCGGGTCATTAGGGCTCGCTGAGGCAATAGGCACCTGCTCAGCTTTGGAGAGCTCAGATTAGGGCTCATGGTACTGTTTCGCTTCCTGAGTCCCAGCCTCCCTTACATGACTCCCTAATAAACCACTACCAGTATGTTGTCATACAGCCAAACACCTTCCACATTGTGTATGTTTCATCACCCAGCATGGCAGTACCAACTTTGAATTGAGATGTAACATGGTTGCATAAAATCAAGGAGGAGGAGAGTTTTAAACTGAAGTCAAGCTCTCCCTGGCTCACAACACCCCCATCACTGTAAGTGATAATCCGGCATCCAGAGACATCACTAACCAGATCTCCGGAATTCGGGTGCATGATATCCATCACAGCAGAGGAGCTGATGATGGTAATTGTATGATGTGTTCACTTTTCTTCATTCTGTTGCAGCACCGTCGAGAGACATTCCGATGCAATTTTTACCAGTGAGTACAGCAAGCTCTTGCAGAGAGAGGCCGCAAGGAAATATCTTGAAAGTTTACTAAATCCAAAGCGCAGGTATTCAAAATATGATTCAACTCAACCCTTTCCTCAATCGGCGCTTTTAGGTTGAGGAGACGTTGCGTCTTGCTGTTGTTTACATGTCCGCATGTCTGAACTTGGCTCTAGTGGCTTGCGGATCTGATATCTGCCACACTCTCTTTCTCTGCACTCTGACTTTCTTTAGGGGCACATTTGGGGCACATTTACTAAGGGTCCACGGAACACATTTTCGTCTGGGTTTCGAGACTTTTACCGTTTTGCGCTGCATTTAACTGGAGTTTTTGGCTCACGCAATCGGATTGTGCCGCCAACCTTCATGCAACACATATCGGGGGCATGGCTGTCGGTCAACCTGACTGATTCGGACTAAGCGCGGGATTTAACATTCAAAATTGTGTCAAAAGAAACTTACATACACCGGGAAGAAGATGGTGAACCTCAGCGGGGGGAAGGGACACATGCAGGAAATTGAACGCACAATCTTAGTGAATTGAGGCATCTCCGAATCCTTGTCGGACAACGCACAGCGGGGATCGCGACGGGACGGGTAAGTAAATGTGCCCCTGTGTGTCTGTGATTGCCTGCTCCTTTCACCTGGGGCAGGGTCTATCCTTTCTATAAGTATCACCACTCACTCCATAGGCTGCTCGTCAAATTTCTGTCTGGCTGTAAGTTTTTCTGATTCTCTTCTGGTAACTGACCTCTGGCTTAAACTTCTTACTACCCTTTGGATTTCGATTTTGTCATTGTTTGTTTTTTGCTTGTTTGTTTAGTTCCATGTGTGCAGAGAGACCTAAGTTGGTATTGGGGGTCATCTATCTTTATTTTTCGTTCTGTCTTTTCTGAGATTTTTTGGTGCATTGCAATTTTTGTGCCTTTTTGGGGACATTTTGAGTTTTTCGTCACTAAGACACATTTATCTTCTATTCCAGATGTGCTCAATGTTGCAAATGATATTTATCATTTCAAATTGTCTCAAATTTGCAACATTTTTTGCCGCAAAAAACTCCAGACCAAACCATACTTAAAGGGCATTTATCAACAGGATGAAGGATTGTAAACCAAGCACTCTGACATACTAGTGTGTGCAGTCTCTGGCAGGATCTGCTCTTCTTTTAGCTTTATAGGCCCTGGTTTTTCCAAAAAAGGCTTATAATATTATTTAAATGAGCCTGAGGGGCTCACTACTCCATAGGTATTAATGGAGCCTGGAGCTCCTCAGGCTTATTTGCATAATTTTTAAAGCCTTTTTTCTTAAAAATCAGGCACAGGAAGTTTAAAGAAGTGCAGACCCTGTGAGACGGGGTGCCCATCAGTATGTCAGTGCTTGGTTTACAGTCCTTCATCCTGGTGGTAGATGTCCTTTAAGAAAATGGAAAGAAATAAATTGAGACATTTTTGTATCAAATGTCTCAAAAAGAGATCTGAAAAAAAAAATTCAACAGAAGGAAAAAGTGAGATTGATAAATTACCAAAGAAGCAGATGGAAAAAAGACAGGCAAAAACTATCCAAAACTAACCGAGATATGAAAATGCCTCATTGTTTTCTAGTTGACCCCGGTCACTAAGACTCGCTGAGGCAATAACTTTTATATACATTTTTAGAAGCCTATTTTTGGGGGGTTGACTTTTATGTAGAAAACTGGAATATCTGAAATCCTGCCAAATTCTGAAATAACCCAGAATATACGGTACCTTATCCTGATGTCTTGCATTATGAATATTTAATTTTCTTTCAATTTTATATTTCATCATTTGATATTTGGGTGTTATATAGTCCATGCTGCAGGCGGACTTTCTCTGAGTGCTCGGCTGGGGCCAGAATCCTATAGTGCTGTCACCCATAATGACAATGGGAACCTAATGGCGAAAGCAGGACACTATCTAGTAATGTACAGGTCACACAACCAAAATCTTATAATACACAATCTGTGACATGATTTTATCAATTGGCCCCAAGAATAATATATAAACTTTGGGGTCATTTATCTTGGAATTTTCCTTCTTTTTTTCCCCAAATTTTTACGACTTTTTTGGCACATTTCATATACAGGCAGTCCCCGGGTTACATACAAGATAGGGTCTGTAGGTTTGTTCTTAAGTTGAATTTGTATGTAAGTCGGAACTGTGTATTTTATCATTGTAACAAATTGCGTAAATTGTGGTTAAAAAGTTACAAATAAACTCCGGTCTCGATTCGGCGTAGGAAAAACTTTAGAATGTGTTGCAAAGAGTTGGGGACTTTTGGGTGATTTTTTAATTCAAAGTTGCAAAAAACCCACAGACTCAGCTGCCTTATATCAACCTCAAGTCCCAAACCAAGAAAAATCAAGAAAATACAAGCTCAAATGTCCCGACTAATGATAAATGACCCCCTTTGACTTTCCAAATCAAGTTAGACCCTATGTAAGCTCTCCCAGCCTCACCACATCCCCTTTACTATAAGTGATAATCCTGCATCCAGAGACATCACTAACCAGATCTCCTGAATTCGGGTGCATGATTTACGTCACAGCAGAGGAGCTGATGATGGTAATTGTATGATGTGTTCACTTATCTTCTTCTGTTGCAGCACCGTCGAGAGACATTCCGATGCAATATTTACCAGTGAGTACAGCAAGCTCCTGCAGAGAGAGGCCGCAAGGAAATATCTTGAAAGTTTACTGAATCCAAAGCGCAGGTATTCAGGAAATGAGTCTTAACTGGGCTCTAGTGGCTGGGGGATCTGATATCTACCACACTCTCTTTCTCTGCACTCTGACTTTCTCTAGAAACTCTGTGTGGCACATTTACTAACGATCCGTCAGACGCACTTTCGTCAGGTTTCCTGACGATTTCCGATTTGCGCCGAATTGCCCCGGGATTTTGGCACACCCGATCGGATTTTGGTGCATCTGCGCCGGCTTGCATGCAACAGAAATCGGGGGCGTGGCCCTCGGAGAACTCGACGGATTCGGAAAAAACGTGGAATTTAAAAAACGTCTTGTGTCGCAAGATCAAGCACTCACATGCACCAGGAAGAAGATGGTGAACTCTGGCGGACTTCGGCGCAGCAGCGACACCTGCTGGATATCGGGCGCAAGACCTTAGTGAATCCCGGCAGACCTGAATCCTCGTCGGACAACGTACCGCGGGATCGTGACTGGACCGGGTAAGTTAATGTGCCCCTGTGTGTCTGTTATTGCCTGCTCCTTTCACCTGGGGCAGGGTTTATCCTTTCTATCCTTGTTCACCACTCACTCCATAGGCTGCTGGTCAAATTTGTGTCTGGCCGTAAGTTTTTCTGATTCTCTTCTGGTATCTGGCCTCTGGCTTGAACTTCTTACTACCCTTTGGATTTCGATTTTTTTGTCATTGTTTGCTTAGTTTCTAACTCGGTATGTCCACTCCGTCTATTGTTTTTTTTTGCTTGCTTGTTTAGTTCTATGTGTGCAGAGAGACCTAATTTTGAAAAGCTGCCAAGTACTGAGTTAAAGGGGTTTTCCCACAAATCAAGTTAGACCCTATGGCACAGGATAGGGCCTGACTTGCTGATCGGGTGATTGGGTGAGAGTCCCAATTTCCATCAGCTCCATTGAGATGTTTCGAGCAGAATGGTCATGGGCGGCAGTCTGCTCCATTACAGGAAATCAATCACATGGATTTAGTGACTGTAACCCAAGCATACTGAAAAGCTAGCATGTACTACCTGAAACAGGGTCCATTCTTCATTTAGCTTATTTTTCAAGGAAAGAGGCTTTAAAAAAATATGCAAAAGACCCTCAGGGTCTCCTGTGTATGCAACAGAAGCCCCTTCTGGCTCTGTTGGATGTCACCATCTCTAGGGCAGGGGAATGGAGGTGTGAATAATTAGCAGCCGACAGAGCCAGAAGGGGCTTCTGTGAAGTACACAGGAGCCTCTGAGGTCATTTGTATAGCTTTCCTTTTTCACACAAAATAAGCCCTGAACAGCTAAATGAAAAAAACTGATGCTGTTTCAGGAGGCACATGCCGGCGTGTAAGTATGCTTGGGCTAAACCACTAAACCCATATGGTTGATTTCCTTTAATCTCCCGGAGCGACAAGGGGCACCTGGAACCCCAACGGACCCTTTCATTTTCGTGTTCTGCGGGGGTCTCCTCACTGTGACCCCCACCATCAGTAAGCTAGGCCATAATCCTGTGGATAAGGCCTAAATAGAAATTGTGGAAAAACCTCTTTAACAATTAATAACATGTAAAATACCATGAATACTGACAAAATTAAGTATAAGGATATAGTTGACCGAAATATTGTTATAATTTGATATAAATATTTTCTATTATAGCTCAAAATGTTACAGACTTGTATAAAAATCACCCTTTTCACCTCCTTATATGTTTTTCAGTTTATCTGACCAAGAAACCGCCCAAGAAAACAAGTAACTTATTTGACAACCCTCAGAGCATCTCCTTCAGAGCCTTGAAGAATAAGTTTAACGACCAAGAGGAAGCTCTAGGGCATAAGTGACTATTGTCACCACATTATTAAC